>WNWU01020925.1:0-83049 GCA_012654045.1 Ptyas mucosa | reverse complement strand
TATATATATATATATATATATATATATATATATATATATATGGAGCCCTGATAGCACCGACTGCTTTGACAGCTAAGTGCTACATACTGAAATTGCCATCTGCTATTCTTTTTTCTTTTTTGTGACACTGTTCCCAGTCTCTGTTACAAATAGAACAGGAATGAACTCAAGGGATTTTTTTAAAAAAATAATCATGCTTGTGACCTTCTACATGGAGCCAGGTTTAGGAAAACAACAAATCTCGTTCATCAAATATTACATGGGCAGTTCCTTTGTTTTAAGAGCTAATTGAGGGTTCAATATAAACTAACTACAGTATATCTCTGAGCAGATAGTGCTGGCTTTCCTCATCAGGATGTTGATAGAACTGACTAACAGTCCATGTCTTATACAAGCATTCACTTGCATGCATGGGGGTTTGATGGTAGATGTAGAATACAGCCAGCATAAAGCCCCTTCACTTTCTCTCTCTGATCTTCCTGGAAATTACCCAGATTTCCAAAATGCTTTAATGCAAATATAGCTTTCCACATAATCATATAGCACAGGACAGGGTTATCTGTGGGACCAAGGACATCTACCCATCCTACTAGTTCAGATAAGGCGAGCACACTCCTAGCCTCTTCCCCTAAATATTGGCATCTGATGGGAGCTTTATATGATATTCCCTGTGCCCTAGGAAATGTTCTGCCCCTGATTTGGCAGGCCTCCACCCACCTAACTTTCTGTGAAGCTTTGAAGAGCTCTGGGAGAGGATTAGCACTTTAGAACTTTGATTTGATGCCCAGGTTTAATTGTTTTTAATATTTTAATTGGTTTGGTTTTATAGTTTTAATGTGATTTTAATGTGTCTTTTGGTCTTTAATTGGGAGCCATCCAGAGTTGGTTGAAAATGGGAAGCTATATAAATGTGATAGACAGATGATAAATAGATAGATGATAGATAGATAGATAGATAGATAGATAGATAGATAGATAGATAGATAGGTAGGTAGAGAGAGAGAGGCAGGCAGGCAGGCAGGCAGGCAGGCAGGAAATGATGGATGGATCAGGGACTGTATTAAATAGAGGCACAAATATCACAGATTGAGAAGGCTAGGTAGCAAGGTTTGTTTGTATGTGTTCTGTCCTCTGCCCATTTTCACATCTTCACATCTTCAAGAGAACTTCTTGAAGCATCTTTAGATTCATTGAAACCTATCTCATTAATAATGGAGAAGATCCATACACCGATCTGAAAATCAGTGATATTATATGCTTTTCTTTTTTTTTCAGGTAAACTGAGTAATCCTGCAAAGAGAAGTGGTATGCCTTCCAAAATGTGTGAAATAGTTCCAAGGGTAAGCCTAAGTATTTTGAACAAATGTAAGGAATAGTTTTATTTATTTTTTAATTAAGTTATATGATGTACTACTTTTGAATGTAGCGTATAATTTAAATTTATTTGATAATACCAAAAAAGACACAAACAAGTAGACAAAATGATCATAGTAATTCTGTATGCAACCTGAAGGCATATTCACATCTCACACTATCTTATTATTATTGCATATTTCCCTATCATTTGAAGAGAGCTTGTGCCTAAATGACACATTCATCTATGTTCACTAAGCCCACAAAGTATCTGATAATTCGGGTGAACAGTTACATAATTTTTTTTCCCCAGTAAGAATGGTCTGGATGTAAACATCAACTGGAAAATAGATGTCTAAAGATCAACCAATAGATGTCAAAAGGTTTAACCAATCATGGCTAAATAAGATTTAAATCTTTTATCTTCTTAAAAACATTGATTTAATAATATCAGTGATTCTTCCCACCATCAGAAAAGAACAGTTCTATCTATACAACTGATGATACACCAGTTCAGTCAACCTATTCAAAAGTTGTGATTTTAACATTTACATTCTAATTTTTGTTGTTGTTGTTGTTTATTTAATGCTACGGGTTGCCTTGAGTGTTTGAAGAGGAAGACGAGATATAAGAATAAATAAATGGATGGATGGATGGATGGATGGATGGATGGATGGGTTGAGCCAAGCGTTCCTTATTTTCATAACAAATATATTAATCAGCCTTTTCATGGGATCGACTGATTTTAAAAGTTCTATCAGAGCAGGAATGCATGCATAAATAAAAGAATATCGAAGGCATGTATAGAATGTTAATTGCAGCCAATTATTTTAAGCCTGGTTTTGTTTTTTATATTTTCTAATAATCATATAGTACTGAAATATTTAAACTTTTGTTGGATACAATTATATACAGATGGATCATCATCCCTGGTTTAATATGGTAGAAAATAAAGTTCTAGTCTTTTGAATAATTAATAGTATTGTTTTAGCAAATCAAAGGTTATAGAAGCATTTCTTCTTATCTGTGGTACACTCTCTCATTATGATAATATGTGCCAGATTCCTATGTGCATTTTCTAAGCAGCTGTATCTGTCACCATCAGTGAATACTGCAGGAACACCACTCCTAACAGCAGATGTATAGAATAAGTAAGAAAGATTTCTCTCTTTCTTTCTTCATATACATAAAGCAGAAAGAAATCCCCCAGAACCTTTTTGCTATAAACATGTCAGTTGTACAGGATAGCTTAATAGTAAGTAGCCAAAAGCAAGCAATTACTGAATTCAATAATATCCTAATGGAAACACATGTATCCTACTTAATGCAAGATTTTCTCCTGTATGCAAAAAAGTATATACATTAGTAATTTAATGGCAACATTAGGAGTATTTTTTTTCTTGACTTTAGGATTTATTGTGAAGGTGGAAAAAAAAAATCAATGCTAAGCCAGAGCCGTTGTTCCTCGTTCGAATGTGATTTTGCATGCCACTGCCGTGCATCTGTGTCTTAAGCATGTTTACTCACATATATGTTTCAGGGAGCTTAAGGAGATTTGCTCCCAAGTAAATGTGTCTAGAATTATGATCTAGAATGTTTTGAGCATTATGTAGAAAACTAAATTGGGCTGAATACCCATAAAGTAGCAAATGAATCCATATTCAACAATGGGTAATTTGGAGTTATGGTTTCTGTTTTCTACGTAAAGTACTGGAAAAGGGTTTCTTCCCTCTGCACACTGCAGGAGGGAAGAATTCTCATGCTATATTTTTAGGTGATTTGTATTGATTTAATCCTAATTTTTACTCCGTGCACCTATATTTTTACAGAGGTCACCTGTAAAACACCTCAATACACCTATATCTTTACAGGGGCCTACCTCTTCCTATGCTTGACAGAGGCTAGCATAGGAAGGCCAAAAGTTATTCTAAATGTATTTTCGTTATAGGAAAGGCCATGTATTATAATGGCTTAATTCTACCAGGCAGTCTAATTGCTTAAGAAACTGAATCAAAGAGACTCCAAACACATACAGGTAGTCCTCGATTTGAGATCAATTAAGCCCAAAATTTCTGTTGTTAAGTGAAACATTTGTTAAGTGAGGTTTGCCCCATTTTATGACCTTTCTTGCCACAGTTGTTAAGTGACTCACTGCAATTGTTCAGTTAGTAACACGGTTGTTAAGTGAATCTGGCTTCCCCATTGACTTTGCTGTCAGAAGGTCTCAAAAGGTGATCACTTGATCTCAGGACACTGCAACCGTCATAAATATGAACCAGTTGCCAAGCATCCAAATTTTGATCATGTTATCATGGTGATGCTGCAATAGTCATAAATGTGAAAAATGGTCATAAGTCACTTTTTTCATTGCTGTTATAACTTTGAATGGTCACTAAATGAATGGTTGTAAGTCAAGGACTACCTGTAATACTTTCTCAGAATGCTATTTTTATCTGTATCCATTGTTTATCATTTTTTGGGGCTATCATTTAGACCAGTGGTGGGTTTCACTTACCTTTGCTACCGATTCGCTCGCATGCACGTGCTCGCTTCACTCCTGCATGCGCCACTTCGCTCCTGCATGCGCCACTTCTGCACATGTGCAGAACATTTTTAATGATGCCTGGGTGGGTGGGCGGAGCCTCCCGCTGCTGCTACTACCGGTTTTCCTGAACCGATAGCAACCCGCCACTGATTTAGACACAAAAGGATTATAACTATTTAATAGAGTTATACTACATATGATATATCTGTATATTTAGGGAACAACAAGCATTTATAAAGCCGTTCAGGAAACTACAAAAAAATTAAAAGTTCTTATTCATTTTCAAAACCTCCTACAATCATTATACATTGAAGAAGGAACTGTAGAAATGGAAAGAGTAAAGAGGTACTCTATTTCTCTTTTATCTTAGTAAGAATTCAAGGAACATCCTAGGTAAGAAAAAGCTGCTTACTTGGAGAAATTATCTTCTAAATATACACTGCTTGCTATCCACAGCCAGCAAATAAAGGAAAGGCTTTATAACAGAAATGAAACATCACAAGGCGGATTAGCAAACTCTCTGAGGGCAGCTGAGACCCACACTAGGAAGGAGACAGTTATTTATTATGCTATTTAAAACGGGAAAGTAGTTCGCTGGAGAACAGATTTAATACTTCTGTGAGGCAAACTGTGACTGAGCACAGGCTTCTGACTCACTAAGAGAAAGAAACAGAATTAATTTTTGCATTTTTAAACAGTTGTATGTAGAAAAATTACCTGGCTAGCTTCATCCATTATGCTAGCTTTTTCTGTAGTTTCGTGTGGTTTCTTAACTTTTGGCAGAAACGCATGCAAACAAATGATTGATCTGTGGCTTAGCTGGGAGTAAAACTAACTACTATGGTTCAAAAAAACAAAAAAAAATCCCAAGTATAAACAGCTTTAGCTGAGCATGATGCATGAACCTAGCTGGGGTAATATTTAATTGGAATGAAGAAAGACTTGACTTGCAAAAGAAAGAGAGTTAGCCCTTGAGTGATGTTGTGCCGATTATTTTGTAGTTAAAGTTGTTCAGATATTTGCTTTCTAGCTTGCTCATATACATGATCCAGCCTCATTTGAGCTGTGGCAATTTAAAAATGCTGCTAAATAATCAAACAAACAGAATAATCAAATAAATGACCATGTGAGCAAGATAATAAATGTTCAAAAAAAAATGCAGGGGCTGTTTCCAAAGAAAACTACTTTGTTTTTGCTTAGTTTGAACTACCCAAAGAAAAATATTAAACACTGTACAACTGGTGGTAGTGATGTTTTCACATCTACATAACTTTATATAGTCCTTCCCAAGGGATACATGCAGTGGTGGGATTCAGCTAACT
This sequence comes from Ptyas mucosa, assembly GCA_012654045.1. Lineage (NCBI taxonomy): Eukaryota > Metazoa > Chordata > Lepidosauria > Squamata > Colubridae > Ptyas > Ptyas mucosa. Next base: position 77,829 of record WNWU01020925.1, on the reverse strand, counting down.
TTCTGAACAGTTTGGTGAACTGGTTGTTGGAAGAAATCATTAGGGCAGAGAACCGGCTGTTAAATTATTTGAATCCCACCACTGGATACATGGGATATGTTATACATGGGGTTCAGGCAGTGCAGTTGTTCCGTTTTTCTTTTTCTGAAACATGGAACAAAATATTTCAACAATTATTTTAGTGGGCTGTTTTCTTCCAACCGTAGAACAAAAAGGTGCCACACACCTTTTTGTTTCATGTCCATGGACCTTGCATTAATATGTTTGCAATAACTCTGGACCTAAAAGCCCAAATTAAAATGAAGGGTCTAGATCAGGGGTGTTAAACTCATGTCATCACGGCCACATCATGTGACGTATCGGAACTTTTTTCTCCTTCGCTAAACCGGGTGTAGGCGTTGCCAGTGTGTGACACATCCAGCCCGTGGGCTGCGAGTTTGACAGCCCTGGTCTAGAGCACACATTTATGGGCATAGCTCCCTACATAAAAAAGGGCCTTGCCAGGGGACATCAGCTACAAGACAGTTGGCAGCAATGCTAGCCATATTTACCTGTGCTCATCAATGTACACCCCTGACATCTGCACAGGGCTTAAGTCAATTAAGACTGACAACAGGTAATGAATTCCATATGCAGCACCATTTCTAGTATTGTTGCTGAGCAACCAACAGAAATCCTGTCTGATATTCAATGAAAGATAACCAAATAAACCACAATCTTGCACATCCTAATAGAGGGATAGTCAAAAATAGACTAGAATTTGGAATGACTTTTAGAAGACTATGTGTCAGAAAAATTTTAAAATAAGATAATAACAACAGCTAAATATAAATAGCAATGGCTAAATCAGGCTTCCAATCTAAATTTGACTGCAAAAATGAAGAAAACTTGAGGAAAGTTTTGTGTAAAAGGACTGGGAACTCCGCCCGGTTCTTCTATTGGAAACAGTAGCATCAGCCATTAAGCAAAGGCAGCGCAAAACATTCTGATATTAAAATGTTCTCACAGAGTTTATCTGCACTGCCAAATTACTTTGTTACTAGTATGGTCCAGCAACCATTTTTGGAGGATATGAAGAGATGATATCCTGTTCTTACCTTTGGTCTACCATGAATGCAGCCTTTAGACACATTTTCCTGTTTCCAATTTGAAGAAGTGATTTCAAGTCCCAGAATTCTCCAGCCAGCATGAGTGGCTAGGGAATTCTGGGAGTTGAAGTCCACCTGTCTTAAAGTTGCCAAGGTTGAGTAACACTGTAAAATCTTATTTATGTGATATTCAGGACAAGGCCATCTCCTTTGAGATTCCTGAGCTATGGAATTCTTTCACTAGAAGTAGGTTTAGATCCCACCATCCCCAGTATTTAAGAAAGTAGCAAATTGTTCATTTCTTTTCCTGAGTTTTTAACCGTTAACTAATTTTGATCATACTGTGATTCTAATTAGGGTCTAAGACAGCTCACCATGGCCGATTTGCTGCAGGACAACTTGATATATCACCTTGACATGGGTTAACTCATCATAGGACAATTCAACATGGAATAACTCAATGTGAGATAACTAGACACATTCCTCTCTTAATATTATTTGGGTGACCAGCCACCTCTTCCACCTTTCCTAGTTTTATTAAAATCAGTAGTACATTTTTTAAAAATTTATTTTTAAATTTGATTTATATGGCACCCTTCTCCAGAGACTCAGGGCGGCTTACAATGTGTTAAGCAATAGCCTTCATACTTTTGTATATTTATACAAAGTCAGCTTATTGCCCCCATAATCTGGGTCCTCATTTTACCTACTTAGAAAGGATGGAAGGCTGAGTCAACCTTGAGCCTGGTAGGATTTGAATTTGCAGTAATTGCAGGCAGCAGATGTAAGTGGATGTTAATAACTGCCTTAATCTGCTGAGCCACCAGAGCTCAGAGTACATGACTCTCATTCCTAGAAGAACCAGTGCCGCTTGGGAAAACTGCCTAGGCAGATACTGGGAGAACTGGAACTGGCTGCAATGAAGTTGCAGGACATGGTTGCACCGGCAACTTAAGTCTGGGCCTTCCACTCTGGTTTCCAAAGCCAGCCCAGCTGGCTTTGGAAACCTTGTCTCACTTCCTTCCTTCCTTCCTTGTCTCACTTCCTTCCCCCATAAAAGGAGGGGAGGGGTAGATGGGACCCCTATTTCTCCCTTCTCCTCCTGAGATTCTGGAGTGAGGAAAGGGCAGCTTGCAATAGGTGTAAGGACCAGGGTTTTGGCACCTGGAGTTGTGTGGGAACAGAAACTGTTTCCCCTTGCTCAAGGCAGCTTCTTGATTGACTCCACTAGCCGATAGCCAGGCTTCCAATCGTGCCTGGGTTTGAGGAGAAGGACCTCTCCTTCAGCCTGTTCCACTGGACCCTGACGATTCCTGGGCAGAGAGATGGTTAAGCAAGGATGGTGACAGGGTGATTTGCTCCTGATGGCTATTGCCATGAAGGTTCTTCCTCCTGAAGTGTCCAACTTGGAACAATTACTTCCCTGCCTTACACAGGAGGGGGCACTGGAAAGCGAGGCGAGGAAGCCTTTGGAGAAGGAATGTGGGCTGACAGGAACTTTTGCCTCCCTTAAGCCGGGTAAATTGGCCACAGTGAGTTGTCTCATTCCATCTAATTATACTGATTTGATGCTGTGGTTCATATTTTGTGATTTGTTTGGAAGTTATAAGTTGCCATGTAGCAATCTATATGCAGAAAGATACATTCTTAAAGCTAACAAGGATAACAATATTTAGACAGCGAAAGTTTGTGTGCTCCTATGGCGAGAAATAATTCTTACTGTATTTGTTTAAACTGTTATTTGTAAAATAAAGTAGGTATTTCTTTTAAACAATTGAATGAAGATCTCCAATGATTTCTAATTTAAAAAAAATTGGAATAAATAACTCTCCCACTTTTTTTTTTTTTTTTTTTTGCTGTTTGTAAGTTTGTGCTGAAAGGAATTGGTGAGAAAATATTTCCTAAATGTATAATGAGATCAATTAATTGTGTGAATTGAATATTTTGTTTGATAGGCAATTAACTTCTGGAATATCCTCTTATGATACCATTGTTTTTGCTTAGAACCTGCTTCTGACAGATACATATATTCACATAGATGCACAAATGTGAGATATAGGTGCAAAGCCAACACTTCTTCTAAAGGGAAAAGTCGCTCAGACTTTCAGATGGAGTGAGCTACTCTAGGCAACTTTACTTTAAGGTAATTGGGAACTGCCCACAACTGGTTATAAGATAGGTGGCTATATAAATATTTTAAATAAATAAATAATGTATATATCAATAAAATGGGAGCCAAATACTACACAAAAGTATTCAATTTACAAAAAAATAGTTTTTGGCAGACGACCATTTAAAACAAAAATGATAATATCTTTAAGCAATTATTTATACTATTAAAATTATGTAAGCTTAGTCTCGAAGGGAACCTCACAGTTTTAAGACACATGTGTGTAATGCATTATGCAGTGAGCAGTAATTTTGATAGAATTGCACAACAGATATCATCATTCCTGACCTCAATATTATATTTATATTTCAGCATTGTCATAAGTGCTGCTAATTGTCTAAAATAAACCACTTGAAGTGTAAAATGTGAAGAGTGTCTCCTTCAAGCTTTTTGTTCTGTTTAATTAGAACTTGCTATTTTAGTGATGGCACTCATTATCAGGACTGTTTTGCTCATTACAGTGAATGTGGCAGCAAGACACTACTGAGTCACAGATCATCATACATTTACACAATATTTTTAAATAACAACCTACATAGCGCTGTTATAACAGAAGATCCTGGAGTCTGCAGACTGAGATGTTGTTGTATTACTGAAAGGGAAAAAGAGTCATGTAACCTTCCCAGATGAAGTAGAATCTAGGAGATACAAAATGGAGGCAGACACCTTCTTATTTTGTTTGTGTGCCGCATTCACGGCTCAAGTAGAGGCAGGACAGAATGTTTAAGATTTTTAGTGAAAACGGGTCGTAAGTAAGGGGACATGAACTCCCACAGTATATTCTTCATCATGCTAGGTCACTGCAGGTCTTTCTTTCTCCAGTGTAATTCAGAAAATGGAAGTAAGTGAATCAATAATAAAGCATCTGGAGCTTAAGAATTAGAAGTCCAGTGTTATTCTTGGGCTGCCTTGCCTGCCTATGTTGTGGTTCAGAAAAGAGGCTTAATTAAGTCTTCTCTAGGGACAATCATTTCATTCAAATCTAAATTCTACAGTTCTTTTCAAATAAAAGTGATCCACATATGGTTTGAGGAACCATGGGGAACCACTTGAAGTCTGATCTCCTACTTTACATATAGTTTTGGTTTCAAATACAGGTTACACAAACTTTTCAGTGGGTAAAGGTTGGCCTACATACTAATTCACTGCATTGTAGATTAACACCCATTTTTTTCCCCAATGCAACAAGTTTTCTAATGAGGGGAAACTATTTGTTCTTGGTTCTTAGTCCTTGATAAAGTTCTGAGGATCCATATAAATATCAACTAAGAAAAGTTTTAGATTTTTCTAATTTAATGTGACCATCCATAAGAAATAAATCTATAACACACTGAAATCAAAATGTATTATAATGAAAATATATAACATTCTTCTAAATAAGCCCATGTTTAAGAAGTCTTTGAAGCAGAACTTGTTTCTTTTATATAAAAGGAATATAAAATAATGCATAAAATATATAAATATTAAAAAGAACATAAAATTCTTTTATACTTAAAAGAATTCCTTATATAAAAAGAATTCTAATGTTGTGATGATGTTATCTGTTCTGTTCAACAACAATAAGCAGACTTCCAGAACGAAATACATTTTCTTACAGGCGGGTTTGTGAGCTGAATAGCAAGCCAATACGGACATCTCCATGCCTTCCCCCTCAATTTTTAATAGCAAAGCTAAATAGGTTTTAGAAATACCAAAAGTTCTTCGTTTGAACAGAAACAAAACATTTCCAACAATATGTTTATCCTGGAATGCCATAATTGCTTCAGAACAATAATAAATATATAAGCATGCATGCACGAAACAAGCAGCCTAACAGAGATTGGGTCCAAGTCTGATATCATGAAGGAAAAATAGCACAATTTCAGGAAACATCTCTTCGCTGTTATGCAAAGCAGAAACTTTTTGTCTTCTATAGGGATGTTCATATGTGAAGCAGCCAAACAGAGCAGTGAATAAACCACCTTTATAATACAACATTGAATTCTATATAATTTACAAGGAGTGACTAGATTTTACTTTACCTCACTTTTAGGTTCCCTTGTTGCGGCTGCCCATCATAAACGGACAAAATATCAAAATCTTCTTCAAGGGCAAAAGTATGGAATGATAACTGTATCCTGTTACGTTCGCCTGTGATTATGATCCATGTGCAGTTGGCGTAATTTGGGTAGCCATGAGGGAATCCTGGGCTTTCTATCGTCCCATTGGGGCCTTGTACTAAACCTCCACAGTTCTGACCTGGAAGACAAGAAGGGAAAGGAGAAATTCATTCATCTATCCTATAGTCATATCCACACAAAGCAGGCTTGAGACTGAAAATTTAGCATTTTAAGATGTAATTCCATTTATTCATGAGGTGTTGAACATTGAATAGAGTAAATGGCAACAAATTTAGCTCCTGCTGATTTTCACTAAGCCATTTTTCCCCTCATTCTTAAGGAGATAACCATTAGGAATGGATGGGGTACACTGAGATAATGCATTTTTAACAAAGACAGCATTAAGGGATACAGAATAAACATACACCAGAGTCACATTTTTATCCTAGAAAGCATGCTTCCCAATCCATCAGTGGTGACCACTGGTGAATTTGGTTCATGAACACTACAATGTACTCCTTTAGTTTTCCTTATTATAAAACTTTCCACTGAAAATAATGGGTCAAAGTTTTAGAACTTAAATTCTAAACATCAAAGCCTCCTTACTTTATTTTATTTTTTCCTTGCCACTTGTGTTAGTGTTTACAGCGAATGTTTAAATTGTTATTATAGTGTAAACCTTGGAAACAGCCAAGATAGATTAGATAGTAGTGGAATGTGAGTTTGATTAAATAAATAAATAATGGTTACAGGGGAAAAAATCATTTGTCTTGATGGGATCATGAATATTGCTAATGGGGAATATTTTGTTCCTGGAGCAGCTGGAACTTAAGGAATTTTTTTTGTTAGTGATTTCCACATTGGGAAATAAAATAAAAGCCTTAAATATATTATTAAAAATATATATTTAAAATATGTATAAAATAAAATGTTTGATAATGTTTTTATTTATTACATTTTTTTAAAAAAATACAGGCCTTCTCCAATCAATTGAGTGGTGTACAACTTCTCAAATCTGAAATTTGCCTTAAAATAAATACATAAGAATCAAATCAAATCAATTCTTAAAACCAAAATCATGTATTATTAAGTTGCAGTATACAGAATGATTTTGACAATTAAAAATGACTACTTATCCAGAGTATAACGAAAGCAGCCTTTCCCTCAAGGCTTGGTGAAAAAGACAAGTCTTCACAGATGTTTTGAAGACCAGACAGGACAATAGTACTTAAATGTGATAGGACACTATTGAAGCATGTAGATGGACATCTCTTATTGCAGGGACAGGTGAAGAATCCACTCTACTAGACCTTACTGAGTGAGAAGTGTTAGTGGGAGAAGGCAATCCCACAGTTATCCAGACCTTAAACCATGAAGAGCATTCAAGTTTACAACAGCAACTTAAGTTGGAAGCCAACTAGGCATCAATGCAACTTTCACACTAGGTGTGTTATGACCAGCTTAGGATTTGTCTATAGCTACTTGAGCTGCTTCATTCTGTACTATCCACTATTTCAACATTTTGTATACTGCCTGGGAGTGGCAGGGAACTGAATTGGGAAACAGCATTCAAATGTCTATTTAACCACAATGCTTTGTTGAGGTCTAGTCCCAGGTCCAAAAGGTACACTAGAGAGCCAATGTTCAACATCTATTGGAGGCACTGGTGATATTTCCTAGGTGAGTAATGAAACGTCTGCAAGCAAACATGTAAGCTCAGAGAGCAGTAAGCACTACACAGTTAACCCCTGAACTACAGATATTCTCTTCTACTGAATACATTGGAGAGTTGTGTGAATATTTTTTTAAAAAGAAACAATTCTGAAATATCCCAATTTTTCCCCCTGCATGACACGAGTGTTAGATCACAAAAATCCCTAAATTAGGTCAACAGGAAATGTTTCAGTTTCCTTTGGTTCTTTTATGACTAAATTCTAAGATTCAACATAGAACATGTTTATTCCCAATTTGATTAGTATATCCTACTGAACCATATGGGGGCATGTTGCTGATTAAATAGGCAATTCTGCAACAAGTAGCCTTGATTTATGACAAGTAGGGTTTTTTTTTCTATCCATCTTGCTGAGCTCATTAATCCCTCAAATATAGATATGCCAAAGCTCAGAATTACATTGAGGCATAAAATCAATCTGTTTCGTAATGAATAAAATGTCTGCAAAGAGAAAAGGTTGGGGGAGGCATTTTGTTCACAATGCTTGGACTCAGAAGCAGTTTTGGCATAAAAATATTCCTAACACTTGCTGTTATGCCCACAACAAAGATTATTTCAGGCAACTTTTTATTATGTCCCAAATACCTATGAATAGATTTCTGACTTTAAATATTAACTTGAAATGCTGTCAAATGCTTGTGGGAATTTCCAAATCCTAACATAAAAGATTTAATTAAAAAAAGGATTTGCAGGTTAAAACTATGGCCTAATAAATTACCATTTTCTACTGAGTTTAAATCTGCAACTCTAATGAGTAGATATTAAAGCTGTGGGAATTCAGTAGGCCTGTTAAAAGAGAAGGATTTCCTAGCATATCTGCCAATTGTTCAAACCAAACCATTATAATACAGACATTGCCACATTTCTTTCTCTAAATGTAAAGCCTTTTATAATTAAGTAGTTCCTAAAGATGTATTTATAACCTATTAAACATAGCTTAAATTGGGAGAGGGGACAAATCCACACTCAACTGGCAATAGGAAACTGTCATTAGTTGCATTTTATGAATACTTCCTTCTTATTGCAAATTGGAAAAAAAAAATTCTAGGGAGAGTTAGCTTTATCTTGTGTTTTTTGAGAACTGTAATCCTTCTGGCAAGCCTCATCATGGAGTCGATTTATTTGATTTATTCGACTGCCTGCATATACTCTCTATTGAAGGCAGACTGGATGTTATTGTTAGCCAGGATCTTATTGGAGGAAAATGCTTGACTAGATGTACCATTTCTGAAATGCAGATATACTACAACAGGGGTGTCAAACTGGATTTCATTGAGGGCCACATCAGGGTTGTATTTGACCTTGGCAGGGTGGGTGGGCGTGGCCAGCTCAATGTCACTTGTGTCAAGGGTGCCTGTGATGGCCCAAGTGCTCTGCCAGTGAAAACGGTGTTCTGTCCCCGTCCTCCACACGCACAGACCCACACAGACAGTCAAGGGTTAAATAATTGGCACACACAAACGGTCCATTATCAGAGGCTTGGCAGCTCTACGGGAACCGGCTGCCAAGTTCTTTACTATAACAAGAAGGGGGGTGTTCCTCCACCAGATAACAAATGCAATACACACCGGCTGGGAAAAAACAGTCCAATTCACAATCCTTCAGCAGACTGAGGTTTTGCACCAAAGAAGCTTGCAAGAATTAACTTTGTCCATCACAGAATCTAAACGGCCACCCCCCTCCTTTATATAGCCTGTGGGGTGTGGTCCAGTGACTCAGCTTAATCCCTGGCACGCCTCCTCCTCTGCTCTGATCGTTTAGCACGCCGACGCTGACGTGGGTCCAACCACAACTTATCTCCCTCATCACTCTCCAACCGATCGGAGACACCTGGCTCCTGGCCAATCTCCTCTTCTTCGGCCGACACCTGAGGAATTGTCAGAGGGGCCGGGGGAGGGAGGCCTGGCCGGCTCCTCTCCTTCATGTTTGGAGCCTTCTTCCTCCGATATGATGGGCTCGGGGGTCGGAGACACAACAAACGGAGCTTGGGAGGACCACATGCAGCCCTCACGAGCTCTGTTTTCACTGGCAGAGGCACTGCAGGCCGGTCCTTCGCTGTTTGCAGGATGGCCCTGCAGGCCAGTTCTAAGCACCCTGTGGGCCAGCTCCAGCTCCCAGGCCTTGAGTTTGACACCCCTGTACTAGAACATAAAGTGATGAATCTGGGCTGATTGTAAAATACTACACATTAGGATTTGTTTGGGAGGGGGTGGGGGAGGAATGGGGGATAGGAAAGGCTTAATAAATTTCAAAGGTGCGGGTTAAGAATCAAGTTCTTAATAGCAAGATTTTTTGTTAAGGAAATTGAAGATGGGGGGGGGGGGGCTAAGTGAAAATGAGAATTAATTCATACATACTCCCTCTGCATCAAGTTGAATGACCAAGTTCTCTGTATATAGGAAATACTGTAACTGGGGTGAGAGACTAGCAGCTATAATACTAAATTAAAATCTGGTTTATTTCACAAGGACTTACTATCGTCTGTGAATTGAGCCATGGGGTTCACAAACTGTGGTTTATGACCAAATGCACGAAGTGAGCCACTACTTCAACAAACTATAGTTAAAACAGATCAGCACAAGATATGAACCCAGCTAATGAGGAAGGGCCAGAAATAAAGAGAAAAAGAAAAGAAAAGGACACATATGGGTTCAACAACTAGAGTTAGACCACTTGGAGTGGAATTCAGTTATCACCGATACAGGCACATTTCACTTGTGCCTGTATTAAGACTAGGCCATTGTTAGTCTGGGTCAGTTTCTAGATTAGCAATCTCCAAACTTGGGAATTTTAAGACTGGTAGATTTCAACTCCCAGAATTCTCCAACCAGCATGTCTGGCTGAAGAATTCTGGGAGTTGAAGTCCACTAGTCGTGTCTGTGTGTGTGTGTGTGTGCGTGCGCGCGCTAAAGTAAATAAATAAAATAAATAAATATAATGTGGTACAGTACAGAATGATATTCCATTCTTGTCTGGCTTAACTTTTGTAGGGGGGGGGGGGGGTGGATGGCAACTCTTCTCACTAAAAGATATTTGTTTTCTTAAAGCCTGAATTTCCAAAAGGAGGTGGGATGAAAATGTAGTAAACAAAAGGCAGAACAGAAGAATTAAGCTTTTCTCACCGATAATGTAATCGAGCCTTAAAGAAATATCTGGGGAAAAAATGGTTCATACACCTAAGGGTGTCATCTGCAACTTGAAAAGCTGCAGAAGCTCAGTTTTCTAGAGAAATAAAAGAGTGCTTTTGTTTCAGCCTCTGGGAACTGTGGAAGTCTGAAATAAGGCTCTGAGGTACTTTCAACCTGTAAATGTGGAAAAACACTCCCACATGCGTCAGTTTGAATCAGATCTCTTGAGGGTTAGATACTACTTTATTCTCTGGGAATTTTGTTTTTTAAATATCTTATCTATCCCTAGCTCATTTTTGAATTTGCTTTCTGTACTATCTTAAATAGTTGTTTTTGCTTACAAAGTTCTTCCTAGAATCTGGCAATTTCAGGGGTTTTCTTAATCGCAGTTTCCAATGCAAATCAATTCATGTTGAAGATCTATCCCACTTTAGACATTAAACTTCCTTGTACTACATTCCCTGTGGCTAAAGAAACTCTTCCACTGATAGGAAGAAAGAGGGTTGCAAAAATACAGAAATGCTAGTCTTTCCTGTTTAAATGTGTATCACCTGTACAAAAATCAGAGATGAAAAAAGTTTTTTTTAAAAGTAACAATTGTCCGCCCCACCCTCCCACCCCCCCACCCCCTCCAGCTTAGTTGCTCTAGGATGGTGAAGAGATGACGCAATGGCCTAGTTAGGGAAGTCCATAGTTACATGGTTAACAAAATATACCTTCCTTCCTTTCTGTACACAGAGAAAAGTCTTCCTAGCAATTAAGAATTTGGAAATTTGTGCATGTGTATGAGAGGTATGAGTAATAAACAATTTACAGTATGCTTATGTCATCCAGATGTACAATAATTAATTCATGGGGAATTTTTTTTAAAAAAGTTAACCATCATATTTACTTGGTAGACCCATTATGAGATTGCAAAAAAGGCAGCCAGTTTGGTCTAGTGCTCAAGGTACCGGCTAGTAACCAGATTTGTGAGTTAGGCATGTAAGCCAGCTAGGTGATGTTGGGCCAGTCACTTTCTCTTACCCCAACCTACCTCACAGGGTTGTAAATGTGGGGAAAATAGGAGAAGGAAAAGTATTAGGGATTTTTGACACCTTGAGTTATTTATAAAAAAAAATAAAGGCAGGATAAAAACAAATAAATATGAATAAAATTTTAAAAAATTACATTTAACACGTTCTTGAAAAGAATAGTATCAACATGTTATTCAAACATGTGTAAATAGAAAGAAAACCTTGTGATTTGGGCCGGCAGGAGAAATCCATGGATAATGAAAACGAGAGTATTTGTGTGCTTTTATAGAATTTTTTTTTTTTAAATATAGGGAACTTTCTTGAAATAGCAGGCTCTTTATGTCTCTCATTTTTAAAAGAATAATCTTACCCATCCCTAATCTTCTATTTGAAATGTTAAAATACATTTGCGTCCTTTTGTCATTGATCTAGTAAATGAATTTTGTACGGTACGATACGTTTCAGGTGTCTGACTTGTTCATACAGCTGGACAGAACCTTCTAATAGAATACGATATGAAGTTAGAATTAAAAGTTAAGCTCCTGTTAATTGGATGGATGAAAATGGCCCAACATTTTTTTTCTAGGTGTGATGCTATGTAACCCTGCAGAAGAAAATAGGAAAAAAAATGTTATATTGGGGGTATACTCTCGGCACACATATGTCTATTGAAAAACAACTATAAGATTAGTTCCCAGCAAATCTTTGATATGCTCAAGTGATAATTAATAGCTATATCATGTGACGGGTTTCTTTTAAAATTATAGAACTGTAAAAAGCACTCGATGGACTTTTTGCTTTCTTTATTTACTTTATCCTGGCATGAACAGTCCTTGCAAACTGCTTTTTCCTGCCATGTGTTCAGGGCATTGCCTTTGATTCATTCCTAGCCCATAGCAAAGGAAATTTAAAGAAAATGCTTTTCTTCCCCTCTTCAGAGAGAGCATGCATCACTTCACCAAGGAGTACTTGGTCATGTTGCTAGGCAGCTGGATTTCAGCAGCTGCCAGGTCCTTCCATGACCATTTGAGATTGATCTACAGCTAGCCCTTGACTTACAACCATTCATTTAAGAACCATTCAGAATTACAACTGCACTGAAAAAAAGTGGGCAGTTCTCCCACTTACAACCATGAGAGTATCCCCATAGCCAGGTGATCAAAATGTAGATGCTTGATAAGACGTATATGTTTATGATGTTTGCAGCCAATCCGGGTCATGTGATCACCATTTGTGACCTTCCCAGCTGGCTTCCAACAAGGAATCGATATGGGAAGCTAGATGCGCTTAATGACTGTGTGATTCACTTAACAACTACATGTGCAAATCTAGTACAGGTACCTTGTTTTCCCCAAAATAAGACGTCCCCTGATAATAAGCCCAATCGGGCTTTTGAGCGCATGGCTCAGGGTTCAAAAAAATATAAGACAGGGTCTTATTTTTGGGGAAACACGGTAGTCCTCGCATAATGACCAATCACTTAACAATTGTTTGAAGTTACAACAAAAGCCTGAAAAGCTACCTATCACTCAGGTCCTGAATTCCGATGGTGGCACACACACAGCCACGTGACCGCATTTTAGATAAATGGCAACCAGTTCATCTTTATGACCAGTTGCAGCATTCTGCAGTCACATGAACACAACGTACGACATTTTTTAACAATTTTTGGCAAAAAAAACCACAAATAGGAATGAATGGATTTGTTTAATAACCTGTATATTTGCATAACGACCACCACATTAGCTTTACAACAGCAGCACTTGCTTAATTATCACTGCAAAAATTCATAGAATCAGATTGGTCGCATTGGTGCCTCAACATATGACAATCATGATTTACAATGGAAATTCCAGGCTCCATTACGGTCATAAGTTGACGATTACCCATATTTTAAGCAAGCTACTACACTGACTTTCAACTCTGTGCAAAGCTTGGTCCCAAAAGGTAAATCCATAAAAGATCAATAAACTAATACTGTTCCATATCTTGCTCAAGTGACGGCCTGTAGAACAAATGATATTAAATAACAAAAGAGTAATTGTATTGCTAATATTAACATCTGTACTCTGTACATTAGGACAAAACAATCTTTAATGTTGGGACATGGGATTGCAGTTTTCTATTTTAATAAACTTATCTGTGTTCAGACATCTACCATAGAGCTACATGATTGAATTGTGTCTATGAAATTCTATTCATACAGGTATTCTCTTTTCGGCACAGTAAGCTCTAAAAGAATAACAAATATAAACTCACATAAACTGTAATGTATAAATACCCTAGTAAATGGATGTTTTAAAATGAAATATTAAACATTTTGAAAGCTTTGGTTTGGTGCCATTATTAAGAACAATTTTAAGTAAAGTTTTAAGTATTGTTTTAAGTAAAACAATGTTAAGTAAAATCAACTTATCGTTCTCATTAGATTTTATCTTCTTAGTTCCCTCACCTAAACTGATAAATAGCATATAGACAAGATTCAAAAGTCAGACTACAGGAATGTCACCTCAAATCACTATATTGTGAGATGGGTGTCTATAAAAATGTTTAAATAACTAAAGAAACATTGCAATCTCTTCCAAACGTGTGTCTGCAAAGGTTTATTTTGTAAATTTCTCCCAGGTCAGCATCTACTCAGATTAAGATGCTCCAGGAATCAGAACAGCAACAGTGGTAAATACAGACATTCATATAGCAGTATTCTGTTTTCCTTTCTCTATTGAAGAAAATTAGTGTGTAATTCTTAAGTTATGTACAGAGTGATCCAGTAAAGGAAGTATTGAAGGAATTACTTTCAAAAGAAAGTCTAGGGATGCATATTTTTATAGCACCACAAACCTGGCCCTAGGGGAAACAAGCAGCCAAATCCTCCCAAATGGAAAGAAATGTATTGGTCAGTGTTTCTCAACTTGACAATGTGTGGACTTCAAATCCCAGGATTCACCAGACACCATAGTTGAGATATACTGATCTAGATCATCAAAAATCAACATTGGTAGTTATGAAAAACCTTTGAAAGGCTAGTGATGTCCCACCTGAAAACCATCATGGATCCACTGTTAGACCCACTGCAATTTGCATACCGAGCAAATAGATCGACAGATGATGCTGTTAATATGTCTCTGCACTACATCCTACAACATATTGAATCTCCAAAGACCTATGCAAGGGTCCTCTTTAGTTCAGCATTCAATACCATCGTTCCAGATACTCTTCTAACTAAACTAAACCAGCTACAGGTACCTGAACGCACTTGTAAGTAGATCATAAGCTTCCTAACAAACAGGAAGTAGCAGGTGAAGCTAAGCAGAATCACATCAAGATACCTGTACAATTAGCACAAGAGCCGCCCAGGGCTGTGTGCTCTCTCCACTTCTCTTCTCTCTATATACCAATGACTGCATCTCTAACGATCCATCTGTTAAACTACTGAAATTTGCAGATGATACAACACTGATTGGTCTCATTCGAGACAACGATGAATCCGCATACAGATGGGAGGTTGAACAGCTAGCCTCGTGGTGCGACCAGAACAATCTGGAACTGAATACACTCAAAACCATAGAAATGGTGGTATCAACAGTAGAGACTTTCAAATTTCTAGGTTCTATCATATCTCAAGACCTAAAATGGACAGCTAACATCAAAAACATCATCAAAAAAGCACAACAAAGAATGTTCTTTCTGTGCCAACTCAGGAAGCTCAAACTGCCCAAGGAGCTGCTGATACAGTCCTACAGAGGAACTCTTAGGTCTGTCATCTGCACCTCTATAACTGTCTGGTTTGGTTCTGCAACCCAACAAGACAGACACAGACTTCAGAGGATAATTAGAACTGCAGAAAAAACAATTACCACCAATCTGCCTTCCATTGAGGACCTGTATACTGAATGAGTCAAAAAGAGGGCTGAGAAAATATTTACAGACCCCTCACATCCTGGACATAAATTGTTTCAACTACTACCCTCAAAATGATGCTATAGAGCACTACACACCAAGACAAGAACACAAGAACAAGAACAGTTTTTTTCCCAAATGTCATCACTCTGCTGAACAAATAATTCCCTCAACACTGTCAAACTATTCACTAAGGCTGCATTACTAGTACTATTAGTCTTCTCATTGTTCCTATCGCCCTTCTCCTCCCACTTATGACTGCATGATTGTAACTTTGTTGCTTGTATCCTTACGATTTATATTGTTATTGGTAGTTTCCTGATTGCTTATTTGTACCCTATGACTATCATTAAGTATTGTACCTTATGATTCTTGAAGAATGTATCTTGTCTTTTTATGTACACTGAGAGCATATGCACCAAAGACAAATTCCTTGTGGGTCCAATCACACTTGGCCAATAAAGAATTCTATTCTATTCTATCAAAAGTTCAATTGACTCGGGTGCTTTTTTCAGTCTGAGTCTTAGTCCTGGGCCCTTAACTGGTGAATGGAAACTGAATTCAAAGCTACCTTTTTTTCTTTTGAAACATGAGTTACAGGATTTTCCGTAAATTAACCCAGCACTATTGTTTGTAGTTTTCTACAGACATGAACTGACTATTCTCCACCTCAATGGTCCCCAATCTTTGAGGCTTGGCGGCCCAGTGGGGGAAGAAAGAGGGGAACAGGACCATGTGAACAGTGGGCCGGCACACACACATTCATGCACTCAATTTCTGTGCGCAGGTCAACACACATGCATGCACATGCAAATTGACTTGCACATGTTGAGCTGTATGCATGTATGCATGCACACTGGCCCCCACTCACAAAGGTTGAACTGCGTGTGTACTGGCCCACCGCTCACACAGCCCAGTTCCAAATAGGCCATGACCCAGGGATGGCCAGGGGTGGGGACCCCTGCTCTAACTAATTGACTCCCTCTCTGCTAGCAAAGTGAAGCTTGGAAGCACTCAAATTCTATGCCAGCTAAGTGTACTTACTTGACACAGCATGAATGTGTATATGCTGGCATTGTAAAATTTCACTGAAAATTGGAGGGGGGGGGAATAGAATACTTGTTTGATTTCTTTATTAAGAGACTGGTTTAAAAATCAGAAATGTTTTGTCTGCTTTTACTTGTTTTTATTGAAAATGTTTTTTTAAGTGTTAGAATGATTGAATTTGGCTAAGAGTGCTCTTGCAATTAAGTCTTCTATATTCTATTATGTGGGGGTGTGATTGTTAAGAGGTTAAAGATGCTGAGTTTATCAGCTGGAAAGCTAACAGCCTAGGTTCAAGACCCAAGCTCCGCACACCAAGGTGAGCCCCTGTTTCTTGCCTCAGCTCCTGCCCACCTAGCAGTTCGAAAGCATGCAAATGAGAAGAGATAAATAGGAACCACTTCAGTGGGAAAGTAAAAGTGTGCTGTACACCTTTGGCATATAGCCATGCTGGCAACATGACCACGGAAATGTTTTCAGAGAGTGCTGGCACTGTCCCCTAGAATTGGATACAACTGGACTTTACCATTACCTTATTCTATTATATAGATATCATCAATACAGTTAGACTCTATGTAGTTAAATATATGTCATATTGGGAGGATTTGGGGTGTCTTCCTTCAACAATGCCGGTGCTACTTCCTGATCAAAGACTGAGAAGAAAAAGACACATACATACAATGAATATATGAGTGGGGGTGGGGGTGCCCATTTCCCATAAAGCAGAACTATAGTACTCCAATCCTGTCCCTGGAAAGACATTACAGCATAAATGGAAAGAAGATACAACGACTGAAAAAAAGTACTTTTGTTGTGATTTAGTTTGGATCATTTGGGGGTAGAAATCCTTGCTTGGCTAAATACTGACAGAATGAATGTATGACAGAATGTCCTTATTTTCTGAATGCGAGTCAGAATGACATAGCATCCTCTACAATTAGGATGAAGTCCATCTGAACACAGAGCTACTGTTCATAAGGTTGCCAATTACTGTTTTTTGAAGCATATAAAATAAACTTGGTGCTTTATGCAAACAGTATTTATGGTCTTGCAGTTGCTTAGCAACCAGCAAGTAGCAAGATAGAGAACACAAAGTAGAACAAATAAAGAGCTGCTTTTCGATGAAAGAATCAAAATTTGTGCCATATTAAAGCTATGATCATAGTCCATTCCCATTCCGCATTTATCTTACATACAGCTATGAATATCATAGGTTTTCCCCCCTTAGCTACAGAGAAGTAACAAGTCCCTATCACAAGTTGATTAAAACATACTTCAACATGTTCAAACAGCACATTACTTTAAAGGCTTACTTTAAAGATCTGACAATAGTGCAAACAATTGAAGTGTAGTACACTCCTCTCACAATAAGCTTATTTTAAATCCAACTCTCTGCAAGAGCAATTTGCATTGCTAAAAATTATCTATTAGGACCAATAGAAATACCTAGCTATATATACTGCAGAAGGAAAATGTTGGTTCCAGATTAGTGTCATGAATAAGATTCTGTTGTAAGATTCTAAGGTTTAGTTTTATTATCTTTTTTTTTAAACTAAAGGATACCAAATTGAAAGCATAAATTCCACAAAACATGGTACACAAAATACAAGAAAATGATTTTTTTGCAAAAATTCTGTGTTAATCTATCAGATTTAATCTTCTAAAGATAACTGAGGGTTTTTTAAAAAATGCTGTATATCAGAATTTAATTTTGACAATCTAGTCGTAAATCAATCCATTTAAGTTTGTTCCAGGCATATGTACATTGTCAATTTGTCCATCGAACTAGTATTCTCTATCCAGTATAACAGAATAACAGTGAATAGGGTTGGGCAAGAAATAAGGATACAAGCTCTTCTAACTAAAGCTGCCTTTTGCAATTGACTGAGGGACATTTTGTCAATGTCAGTGGTATCATCATAATGGCCATCATCATCTATTGGATACTGTCTACCTTGCTCATTGAGTAAGAGAATGCCTTGAACCACTTATGAGAATAAACAAAGTATTTATTTAATTAATTTATTTTTGGTCAGCATCTCCTACTATGCTGTTTTTATCCAGAGAGTGGTATGGTTTTGCTGTCTAGAGGGACACTAATTTAAAGAGCAAGTGTCTATGCAAGACTCTAGAAGCCTTGATCAGAAGCTTTCAATTATCTTGCCATATCTACCTCCATTCTTGCTCAAGGTTATATTGTGAGCTACTGTTGGCTGAAGAATTGGTGAGATCAATTCCATTGGTGAAAGTAGTAAATAGTGACATCAACATAGGTTATGTATTCCTTTGTTTTAAACCTACATTGATTTTCTTACTTCCTTCTACTTGTATAACTTTGAACATTTTCAAAAACAAGGACAGTGAAATAAAGATCATAGACTTCCCAGAGTTTACTAAAACCCACATCGCATTACCTATGTTTTCTTATATTTGACACCCTCACCTTCCTTCAAGCACTTATCAATATCTATTTTAATAGTTGTAATATGTCTACTGAATGTGTTTCCAAGACAGAAAATAATTCCTCAAGACTCAAGGGATTTAGGGTTTTCGGTGGCTCCGCACACACCGAATGGACACTCTTTTAGGAGCTGCAGTCCCACGATTCTGTTTAGTCGCTAGAACAGCGAAAACCAGCTGTCTAGCAACTTGAAACTCTCCCCCTGGGGAAAAGGGGAGGGAAGAGCAGAAGGGTCTGGATAGAGCTCCCCTAGATCCCAAGGTTTTTCTTTTTAAGCCTGGGGTTGCAGGATGAGAGCTCCCTGAAAGCCCTTCATTCTCCGGACCCGGGATGATTCTGCTCTATGCAGAATGAGGCGTTGCGTCCACACCAGCAAGCAATTTTAAGGATTATAAGAACTTTGACTTTGGATGCTGGCAGACCAATTCAGGAGAACAAAGAAATTGTAAATACGGATCTTTAACTCCATTTTAAACAACAAAGGGGAAATGGTGCCTGAGGGAGTGAAAACGAAACTTACTATTGAAAGTGCTTGTTAACGCTGGTAACATTGTTAAAGCTACTGGATTACACATAAAGGAAAAGATTGAAAATGGAAGCTGAATGGAAAAGACTAAGGTATCAATTTTAATTAATTTTTATTTTTAAACTTTGTGGAAAATAACTGAATTTATTGGTCTGACAGCGGAATTAATATAAAGTGAAGATTGAAATATGGCTGACAATAGAGCTGGAGGATTTTCATCATATGAGTCAGCAAATTCACAAGCTGTGACTGTAAGGATTTTTCAAGAACTTTTAAACTCTTTTACTTCTGTTATAATAGAATCAATTGAAAGAGCCTTTCAAAAATATAATTTGAATAATAACAAAGATTTGCTGGCTGGAAAAGATGAAGAAATTAATCTGACTAATGTGACTCTGGAGGACAAAAAAGAGGTTGTCAGGATTAAGATGGAGGTTATTACACAGGATATAGAACTTTTGTCAGAGGCTTCCACGCAACTAACAGGAAAACAGCAATCAGACTCTTCACTGCAAAATGGCAAATATTGTGACAATCTTTGGTTTTATAGACAGAATCAACATTTAAGGGATGAAATGATGGATTATAAGAGCAGGAAGAGTCGGGACTGCGGTTTCAAATTAGAGGATATAACTGTAAGAGGAGTAAGAGTCTTAAAGATGCATCAACCTCAACTTAAAATTCAAAAATTTTCGAAAATAAAAACAGGGGGAAGAGCAACGCTGAAAAAGAAAAAAAAATACTGAAGAGAAAGGATTGGAAAAAAATATAGAAAGAAAGGAAGAATGGGAGATTAATTTTTTTGGGGAGGAGGATCTTAGTAATAAATTTGAAAAAATTATTGTTTTATTGAAGTTAAAAGGTTTAATTAAAATTGGATAGCTTTCTTAAATTTAAACTTATTGAAGTATTAAAATGGTTAATTCAAACTTTAATGGATAGTTTTGTAAAAGTTTTGAAACTTTTAAAATGTTCAATTTAAGATTATGGGATTTTTATAAATTATATGTGATAAAAGGTTTAAGTCAGACATAATTTTAGAGTAATGCTGAAGAAGTACTACTGAAGACGAAGGATTAGGGGGGAAAATATAGACTTTTAAGGAGGATTTCACTGATAAATTTGATAAGTTTATTGTTTTATTGAAGTAAAAAGGTTTAATTAAAATTGGATAGCTTTTTCCAAATGTATTGAAGTATTAATATTAAACTTTAATGGACAGTTTTGTAAAAATTTTGAAATTTATATTTTGAAGAATGTCTTATTGATGCATTAAGAGATTTTAAAATGTCCAATTTAAGATTATGGGATTTTTTAAAGTTATATGAGATGAAATGTTTAAGTTAGATATGATTTAACAAATGGAAAAGTGACAAGAGAATTTATAAAGGGTAGGTTGTTAAAAGAGGAGTTAAAGAGTGAGAGGGAGTCTTGAATTCTGTAGTAAGTTATCTGTCAGGTTCCGATGTCATCTCAAATAAATTGCACTCCCAAGCAATTAGTCTTTGCTGAAATATTTCATTTATTGAGAACGAGAGATCTGGTCCCAACTTCATCGTAGCCAATACTAACCCTCTGACCCAAAAACCTTCCCCTTCCGTTCCCCCAAACCTCAACTTCTTATTGGCCATCTTCCAGCTCAATCTTCTCAGCTCCTGCCTCAACCCCAGGAATTCCCTCCTCCCATCCCATCTCCAAGCAACACTATCTACAAAAAGAATAAGTAGGTAAAAGTTCAAGCCTCACCTCCTCCTCTTTATGGCAGCCTTGAAAGGCTGACATCAGCTTATTTTAGTTTATGCTTGTTAAATGTTATACCCCGTTTTTGCTCTGGGAATCGGGGTGTGGGGGGGGGAGGGGGTTGAAGGATGGGAGGGGATAAAATTGAAGTACAGATAAATGTATTAATAGTAAAGCAAAGAAATTGGGGGAAATGTCAAAATAAATGAGATGATAAAATTAAAATATGACAAATATTGTTAGAACAGGAAGAAGATATAAAGGATGTACTTACAATTGTGTGATTGACTATGAATTGTATGTTTGTTTGATTATAAAATAAAAACTTTTTCTCTAAAAAAAAAACTCAAGGGATTTATTGTTTTAGAAAAAAAATCTGTAACAAATGTTTTCACCGATAACTAGAATTCCAAACTATGCACCAGGTACCTTTTTTTTTTCTTACAAAGACAAGATGTAATTTAATTGCCAGGGAAAAGTGAACTTTGCAAGGCCAGGCCTATTAACTACTTCTTCTGGTATTTGCGAAGAGATCTTCAAATCCCTCTAGGAATAGTCTAATGTATAACATTTGCAGACCAAGGTGGATTATCACAGACCGCCTAATTCTTAATCAGAATTTTGCAACACATATGATTCTTTTAATTAGGTCCATATTGATCTTTATTTTCTTATATAACAGTTTCCCAGGAAAGCCTCTATTGTAAATCATGCTAGGTGTCACATCATGGGCAAACATATGCATAAATTAGGAAGCTCGTACCTACTGTCGCCAGGATTGAAAATCTCTAGAATTTTAAACTTTTGAATATTTTTAACTACCAACACATTCACATGCCAATATCCTTCCACCATGCCAAATATCAGTAGTGGTACAAAAATTCTTAAATACATCTAAATCAAATGGATCCTTTCTTTCTATTTGTAATTAATTTCTTTCTATTTGTAATGGAAAGAATAGATAATATACCTTTTGCTATGGAATTCTGCACATGATATGGTTGCATTGGATCTTAAACCGGCCATTCTAAATAGATTCCATACAAATTTTTTGTTGTTGTTTTTCAGATATATTTTCTCTTCATCTCTTTTCATGAATTCCAGAAGTAATAAAACTACCCTGCTCATAGCTGCTTTGTTCAATTAATCTTCAGGTAGTAAAATATGATTCCTGCTCAATTTGGGAAGAACTAAAAGAAGCGGCATCTATTCTTAGCACTGTAACACGGAAAGTGGACATCAGCTGGACATTAAACTGATATCAAATTGAGATTAATGCATGGCAATAAGGCAATGCTGAACACCCCTCAAGCTAAATTGAAACAAATCCTTTGCTATGCATATGGCACAAGCAGATCCTTTATTGTCAATTTGAAGTTGTCAGTATGTTTGCCGGTTGGCCAAGAGCGCCTGGCTTTTTGACAAGCAGCCATGCAATCTAATCAGGAAATGAGTGGGGTAAGGAAGCTGGATACATGATGGAATGCATTTATAACCAGTGATTGGAATGTTCTGGACTAAATCCACATTTTCAGCTGGAGCATCAATGAAACAATGCAACTTTCTTCCTCTGAATTTGCCAGTAGGGACCAGAGTCCAGAAAAATCTGGAATGTATTTTAAAAGAAAGAGGGAAAATAGCAATCCTTCAAGGACTTTTTGGTTTCAGCTTAGTAAAGACTTGAAATTGAAAAGTTTTGTTGCTGTCAGAATTGTGCTAAATCAATGCATTTGAAGGGGAGGGGGAAGTACAGAATAGTAATATAATGGCCATAAAACTATCTGTCATCTCATCACTTTGAGGGATGGAGGGAGGCATGGAAAAAGTGCCATGGAGACAATGAATCCTCCCCTTCAATGCAGCCTCCACCTTCTATTCACAGCAACATTTCTTTCTTCCATGTTTTGGCCACATCTTTTTCATGGAGCGCACATTGGATATAAACAGGAACCCATTGCAACCAGTGATTTATTTTCTATTGCAATATTTCCCAACTTTGGGTTCTTTTAAGATGCTTCTCTAGCAGGAGAATTTTGGAAGTTGTAGCCCACCCATCTTAAAGAGCCCAAAGTTGAGAAATACTGTTTTGTTGTGTTCAATTGGTCTGTTTCTCACAGACTTTTTTTCAAGCACTCAGACACAGCAAGCTATGAAGGAAGCCCACCAAACTGTGCAGTGGGAAATGGCTTAAGTTATGGGAGTGATCCCTGGAACTCATAGATATGCAGCCAAGGTAGTTTTTAAAAATGTCCCCCCACACACATGTGATTTGCATTCATACCAAACCTTTGAGATCCCCCCCCCCCAAATCCCAGGTGTCCTTATAAGGAAACATTCACAGCAAGATGAAATGACCCTGAGTGGCAACAAGGATGATTTAGAAGCACCTGTAACATTTCATTATTCAAACTAGGTCAATACTGCTGGCATTGATGCCACCAAACCTAGTTTGGGTAATGAAACATCGGCAAGAAAGCAACCAAGCTCAGAGAGCACAAAGGACCTGACCTCAGGCTCTGCTTTATGAGAGCAGATTTTGGCCACATCACCCATTAAATACAAACCATAATGGATGGACTCAAATAGCTGAGGATCCTTTTTTTGCTTACTTTTTTTTTTAAGTAGTTGTGTTGTCTATTACGTTTGGTTGCTCTGAAGCCAGAATGAGGATTGGATCATCCCAAGGAATCCAAAATCCATTTGCTGACACCATTGCGAAATTTGTAAGAGTTAATTAAAGCCAATGCATTTCCCTACGCTTCGATTCCAGTGGGATTTTTATTGCATTTTAACATAATTGAAAATCCCAGAGCAATGATACGTGAATGGAATATGCGAATAATCGCACTGATAGTTAATTGACTGGGGATTACAAATTCAAGGCCCAACAGTCTGAAATAGTCATGAGTAAAGTTAAAGTCTATTGCCAATTAAATGGATTGCATTACTTTGTTTGGAGAGCTGTCTCCTAAAAATCTCCAATAGAGATACTTCTTTTTTTTTGCAATATTAATGTGTTAATTTTTATTAACACATTAATATTGCAAAAGAAAGAAAGAAAACAGCTGGTAAATATTTTTTCTGGGGCAGAACGCATTAGGTCAATAATTTTAGTATCATTATTTAGGACTCTTGGAGAGTGTATTCTGGGATTCAGAGACATGTAGAGCTGTGGCCTCCTTCTGCTGTTTGTCTTCTGCTTTTAGATTTAGCAGCTGCATTCTACAGCTTTCTTCTATTAATTAAAGTAAATTAATCATATTTATTTCATGCATCACAAAAATTAGCAAAGCATCTTAGTTTTGAACATTTCAAATGCATTACTAACTGGAACTTATCTATTTATTTATTTTCCTGCTTTTTATTATTTTTACAAATAACTTAAGGAAGCAAACATGTCCAACTCACCTTCCTCCTCCCATTTTCCCCACAACAACATCCCTGTGGAGTGAGTTGGACTGAGAGAGAGTGACTGGCCCAAAGTCACCCAGTTGGCTATCATGCCTAAATGGGACTAGAACTCCCAGTCTCCTGGTGATTGGCCCAAAGTCACCCAGCTGGCTTTAATGCCTAAAGGCAGGGCTAGAACTCAGATTCGCCTGATTTCTAGCTTGGTGCCTTATGGCTCTCTGCTAAAATGCTATAATAGTACGAAGATCCATATTATATATGTGTATGTATATGTATATACAGGATATAGCATATGTGTATGTGTGTGCATGTATGTGTCTGGGTATGTGTCAGAGGTGAAATGCTCTGAAGTCTCCTACCAGTTCACTTTACACACACATACGCACTTTGTGCACTTTGCGCAAAGGCACACCGCAGGCACTAAAAAGCCTTTTCTGAATCTGTAAAGGTAGAACAGCAAGGGGGGGAAACAGCTGTGTCGCGTGATTTAGATTTGCTAAAAAGCAGGATTTCCTGCTTTCTAGCAAATATAAATCGTGTGGAACAGCTGATTGTCGCACAGCTGATCATCGGAATTTTTTCTCTCTTTTTTTAGCATTTTTTTTACTACCGGTTCACTGGAACCGGTAAATCGGTAGTAAAAAATGCTACCGGTTCACTGGAACCGGTAGTTAAGAAATGTTTAAAAAGTTTTTTTAAAAAGTATTTTTTTACTACCGGTTCCAGTGACCGGTAGCATTTTTTACTACCGATTTGGGCAAACTGGCCTGAACCGGTAGCATTTCACCTCTGGTATGTATATATACTTTTGAGAGCATCAAAAATTGTAATGAGTATGTTCACAGAAAAAAGTAACAATAAAAGTTATCTTATCATACTTTCTGTTGTTAAATTTTATCTTGAACATTATATTTTTCTTTGTTTTTTCTGCCTTCTAAACCATCCTTTACTTCCCGTTGTTTAAAAAAAAAAATGAGTATTGGAGAAAGGATGGAAAAAGAAAAATGTGGTTAATATTTTCGGTGTTTTCATCATCCAAAAAGACTTATTCACCACATGAAGCAGGTGATGGGAAATGACAAGATGGCAATAAATACTGCATTGCTAATCCAAGCAACTTTAGAACAGCATTTCTAAATCTAGTATCCTCCAGATGTTGGCTATAAAATCTAGAGATAAAGTGCTGCACACATTTTAAAAATGCTGAGTAAGAAATATTTCAGACTGCATCTAAACACAGCATCTCAATTTTATTCATTAAAGAAGCCTGGGTTTTCTTAGTACCCCTAAAAAAAAAGACAACACAGCTTAAAGCAATCCAGCCCATAAAGTTAATGCAAATTTTTTTCAGGCTGCAAGGGAGCCTTTTAATTAAACTTTTTTTCTGCTGTTTTAGTGTCTGCTGCCTAGTGGCTATCTTCATTGTTTAATTTACCGTTTCACTGTAAGTTAGATATGCTTGAGTTGCTTGCAGGATTTGTTTCATGCTTCCATTTTTAATTTAAAAGTTTTAGGTACTGCTTACTTTTAAAATGTTGGGATTTTTAAATAAATATATAATTACATAAGTAATGTGTTTCTGGTAAGATGTGAGGGAGGGTTATCTGGGACTGGATAAGACAAGGAACAATTCTTAAGGTAATGATTTGGCAAGATCTCATCTAAAACCACAACTGATGCTTCTGAGAGTCTGCATAGGAGCACAAACAAGCTGGTCCTAAATTTAAATGAGACTCTAATGACAGCATTCATTCATGAACAAATTTCTATGTCACGCTATGTGTTTCATCCCCATATAGTAAGAGGTTTCTACAACAATTTTAAGTTGTAAATCCCTTATTTGAAGATTTCTCTATTTCTTTTGCAGCATGCCACCAGAATTAACTAAATTTCTAACTAAAATATCTTCTAGTGGAACAGCAGCATGATGGTTTGAAATAAAACAAGGCTTCATATTTAATAATTTGTCCATTATAATAGTATGTCATTATTATCTGACATGATGAACACATGAACCCACTTATAATGCAGGTATAGGATAGGGTTTTATGGAAGGTGCATCACACACTGCATTTCTATAGACCAAATGTATAAAAGTTTTGTCCGTTATGTGGGATTGGATTGTAAGATTTAGGAAACGAAAATGAAGCAAGAGATTGACTTATCTCTTTCTGTCATTGTAATGGTTTCTTCATAGCTAACACTGTCTTCAAGCAACCAAAACAACATATCTATACTATTATGGACATCATCAGATGTCAAGTTATATTATTTGAGATATATTATTAAGAGGAGATGGAGGAGCTCATTTATAGCACGAAACAGATGACCAGGTGCCGACTGGGGAACAGATCACAAATTGCTCATGTGAAAGTTCCAAGTAAAGTTAAAGAAGAAAGGCAGCTGGTTTCCATGGTAAGGTCTTGAGCATATATCCATCCATATATAGCCATATATATCATCTAGATAGGGAGGGAGGGAGAGAGAGAGAGAGATCTCATACATAGATATATCATATATATCTTATATCCATATATATGAGAAATCACTTTGAATTCATGAACCTCATTGATAGAAAATGAGAGGAACTGTGGAATAAACAAACAAACAAACTTTATTGTCATTGTATGTGTATACATACAATGTATACACCAACAAAATTTACTTGACACCCAAAGACCAAGGTCCCACACACATAATCCCCAAACACACTCCCACCCACCACAATTCCCCACCCCTATACCACCCAAGCATCCACTCAACAGACCAAATAATACTGTCCAACAGCTTACTGATGGTGGCCCTTTAGTTGATTGTTGAGTGCAATTATAGCTCTGGGATAAAAACTATTCAGAAAATGTGTGGTCCGAGTTTTAATTGTTCTGTATCTTCTTAACAATTACTTAAAGTAGTTGTTAAGGATGAATGTGAAGAGACTTCCAAAAATGAAGAAAGAGAAGAAAATAAACTGGGTATCAGAACAAACTATGGAAATTGCCAAGCAGTGAAGAGAAGTCAAAGCTAAGAAAGGCAAACATTTCAGAAAGGAACCTTAAAAAGAGTTTCCGACAGCTGTTAGAAAAAAGAAGTAAAGCTACAGCATATGTACAGGTAGTTCTTGCTAAATGAATGACCACTCGTTCAGAAACTGTTCAAAGTTGCAATGGCACGAAACGGACGTTGCTTACCTGAACGTCCCTTTTATCCTCGCTGTAAGGACATTCTTACAGCCCTTGTCTTCGCCTGTTCCTGGCCCTGGGTTGGGCTGTTCGTTGTTCTCCCTCTGTAGGCTTGTCTGCGCCTGGATCTCATCGACTTCGTGAAAAGACTGGAGACCGGGGGAGGAGGCGGGCCTAACAATGCAGAGGGAGAACAACGAACAGCCCAACCCAGGGCCAGGAACAGGCGAAGACAAGGGCTGTAAGAATGTCCTTACAGCGAGGATAAAAGGGACGTTCAGGTAAGCAACGTCCGTTTTCCTCCTCGCTGTTCGGACATTCTTAGTGTGGGACATACCCAAGCTAGTGATTCGGGCGGGTCGCCGACTGGTCCTGGCTCTGGGGGGAGATTACTGATTGTAACACACGCTTGCCAAAGGCAGCATCCGCCGACGCATAAGCATCGAGGCGGTAATGACGCACGAAGGAGGAGATGGACGACCACGTGGCCGCCCGACAGATATCAGCCACCGAAGCCTGAGTAGCCCAGGCAGCCGAAGTGGCGGCGCTACGGGTAGAGTGGGGGAAAACCCTCCCAGGGGTTGGCCTACCCTGCAGCTCATAGGCCTTCGAAATGCAACCCTTAAGCCACCTCCCCACCGTGGCAGAGGACACCTTCTGACCCAAGGAGGATGGCAGGAATGACACCAGGAGGGCCTCGGTTTTGCGAAATGATGCTGTCCGTTTAACGTAGTGCCGTAGCGCCCTCCGCACATCCAGCGTGTGCCATCGCTTCTCGGATGGATTGCGTGGGTCAGGGCAGAAATTGGGGAGGACAATATCCTGAGCCCTATGAAAAGTGGTATTAATTTTGGGGATGAACGTCTGATCCAAACGTAGTACAACGCGATCTTGGTAGAAAATGCAAAGGTCACTCCGAATGGAGAACGCAGCGATCTCCGAAATTCGGCGAGCAGACGTCACAGCCAGTAGGAACGCGACCTTCAGAGACATGTAGCGCAACCCTACCGAAGCCAGTGGCTCAAAGGGTGGAGATGTTAACACCTGAAGGACTAAGGTGAGATCCCACGATGGGTATCGATGGATTGGTGGTGGTCGCAAGTTTGACACCCCACGTAAAAAGGCCCGTATCCTGGGATCCTGAGACAACGGCTGACCCGCGGAGCCCGGCAGTACAGTGGCCAGGGCAGACATCTGTCGTCGTAGAGTAGCCGCCGCCAGACCCTTGGCGAATCCGGCATGCAGAAAGCGAAGAATGTCAGGTACCGACGCCGTGGTAGGGTCCAGGTGGTCGGCACTACACCACCTGGCGAAAGCTGTCCATGAGGCATCATAAATCCGAACAGTCGACGGGCGCCTGGCAGCTTGGATGACGGAGATGACATCCGCAGTCAAATGGTCCTTAACTAGCTTGATGCGTTCAAGTGCCACACGGCTAATCTGAGGCCCCCTGGGTCTGGATGGCGAACCTCTCCTTGGAACAGAGCGACCTGGTCCGACGGGATCTGCCAGGGAGGCTCGGTTGCTAGACACCTGAGATCCGCGAACCATTCCCTGCGAGGCCAGTATGGCGCCACGAGCAAAATGTCCGCCTTTTCCTTGAGGATCTTCCTGATCACCTTTGGTAGAATTGACAGAGGAGGAAACGCGTACAGAAGACCGTTGGGCCACGGCGACCGGAGTGCGTCGCAGCCCATCGCCTTCGAGGAAGGGAAGCGGGAGAAGAAGAGAGCGAGTTGGGCGTTGCTCTCCGTCGCAAACAAGTCCACTAGGGGTTTGCCGAACCGGGCGGACAGTTGCCGGAAGAGGCGAGGGTCCAATTGCCATTCGGTCTGATCGAGAACCCCGCGACTGAGCCAATCAGCCTCCCGATTGGCCTCGCCCGAGATGTGCTCGGCGGTCAGAGAGGACAGATGCCGTTCTGCCCACACCAAAAGCCTCTCCGCTTCCTGCATCAGAGCCCAAGAGCGGGTCCCTCCCTGCTTGTTTAGATGGGCCTTGGTGGCCACATTGTCCGTTAGAATCAGGACGTGTTGATGGAATACAGTCTGGGAGAAGTGCAGGAGCGCCAGCCTGACAGCTCTCAGCTCCAGCCAGTTGATATTGTGGAGCTTCTCGGATGCAGTCCAAACACCCTGGGCGAGCTGGGAACTGAGGTGCGCCCCCCAGCCGTGGAGGCTCGCGTCCGTTGTAAGAACAAGACGATCCGGTTCCAGGAAGTGAGAGCCCTTTTGAATCGCTGGCGACAGCCACCAACGGAGGGACAGTCGAACTGGAGCGGGCACCAGAACTTTGGAGTTGGACTCTGCTCGACCCTGCCGCTGGAACGGAAGGAGAAACCACTGTAGCCGCCGGAGATGCAGGCGCGCCCAAGGGACCAGGTTGATGCACGAAATCAGTTTGCCTAAGAGTTGAGACAGAAGAATCAAGGGAACTCGTCGCTGAGCTAGCACCTGGGAAACGAGTAGGCGAATGTCTGCTTGCCTGTCGGGAGACAGGAAGACGATGCACTGCTCCGAGTCTATGAGGGCCCCTAGATGTAAAGGACGACATGTGGGCTGGAGATGGCTCTTTTCGTAGTTCAGAGTGAACCCATGAGACTGGAGCACGTGAATTACCCTCCGCCGGTCGTGACACGCCTGCTCCACGGATGTTGACAATATCAGGATGTCGTCGAGATAACAGGCTAAGCGGATCGGGACCTCCCGTAGGGAGGCCGACAAGGCTGCTAGGATCTTCGTAAAGGCGCGAGGCGCCAAAGAGAGGCCAAAGGGCATCGCCTGATATTGATAATGGCTGTCCCCAAAGGCAAACCGCAGGAACCTTCGGTGATCCGGGAGGATGGGGACATGCAAATACGCCTCCTTCAAGTCTACTGATTGCATCAGGTCCTTGGGGCGGATGCAACCCAGCAAGGACCTGAGCGAGTGCATCTTGAAGCGACGGTAGCGAAGGTGCTGGTTCAGGCGGCGCAAATTTAGAATACCCCGGCAGCCTCCGGAACTCTTTGGGACGAGAAACAGATTGGAATAGAATCCTGTTCTTATCTGACTCAACGGCACGTGCTCTATGGCCCTTATCTGTAGAAGGTGTTGAATTTCCTGGTGTAACAGCGCCCGTTTGGCGAGATGCGTCGGCCATGGGCAGGCGAGAAAAAAATCTCTGGGAGTAGAGATGAAGTCGAGAGCAAGACCCTCGAATACAGTTTGAATAATCCAGGCATCGGAAGTCGTAGATTCCCAAGCATGGGCAAAAGCCTGGAGTTTGCCCCCAATTGGGATGAGAAACTGACAGTCATCTGCCCCTTCTGGAGAAACGGGGGGCGGATCCGCGGAACGGTCGGCGGGAAGATGGTTGGCGACGGCCTCTGTCACGAAAGGACAAACGGTCAGATGGTTGCTGATAAGAATATTGGCCCGGTCGAGGAAACGAGTAACCCCCGGCGGAGTAGTCGTGACGAAAGGACTGGCGGGGAAAGGGAGAATAACGCCGGTCCTGGCGGCGAAAAAGAGTGGGCAGTACCTTCTTCTTATCACGGTTCTCGACCAGGACAGAGTCAAGTGAAGGGCCAAACAGGGAAGACCCGGTGTAGGGAGCAGCGGTGAGGCGCCATTTGGATTTGGCATCAGCCCGCCAGTTCCTCAACCATAACATGCGTCTAGAGGCAACAGTTGACGCCAGGGCCCTTGAGGCAAACTTAGTGGCATCCAAGGAGGCGTCCGCTGCATATTCAGAAGCAGCCACCAATTTGGCTAAATCATGTTGGAGACGTGCATCCTCTGGAGGAGCCCGATCCCGTAACTGCCGCAGCCAAACTAATGATGCCCGGTTAAAAAAGGACGCTGCAGATGCTGCCCGGATGGCCCAAGCGGCTGCCTGATGGGTTTTTCTGAAAGCCATTTCGGCCCGCTTATCCTCAAACTTAAGGCCATCACCTGCTTCACCGACAAGGACGGACGAGGACGTAAGACTGGCAACCGGTTCATCAACTGTGGGCAATTGAAGGAGAGTCTCAAGATCAGGAGCAGAGCAGTATAGCTTACGATCAAAGCCATTGGGCCCTGAAATTGAAGCTGGATGCTCCCATGGTTTCCGAATCACTTGCGAAAACAGGTCTGGGCAAGGGACGAAATCGTGGTCAGCTTTGGGTACCCGGAATAGGCTGCTACTGGAATCAGCTTGAGACTGAGATGAGGACTGCGACAAGGACGAATCCATATTGGTGGCGACTTTCGCCTTATGGAGGAGCGATTTGAATAATGATGGTTTAAAGAGTCCAGGAAATGCTGGCGCCTCAGGAACGGACTCCTCATCCTCTGACAAGGGAAAGTCATCTAGGCCCTCATCCTCAGCTGAAGGGTCGTTCAGGAGACCATACGAAGACGAGGCAGGCACATGCAGGTGGTCAGCCGCAAAAACCCCAGGTGCGGAGTGAGCATAGTCAGGGGGCAACAAACCTGCCGTCTGTTGTAGACCAGCCTGGAAAATGCGGACCATGGCCTGTGACATGATGGCATTGAAGTCCAAGAACGGCCCAGCAGGAGCTCCCTCTTCTCCGCGGAGGCCCGCCGCGGTGGGTGTGAATGTAGCCTCTGGAGCTGGTCTGGCTTGGTGGGAAGAGAGATTAACCACGCTAGCCGAACGGGACCTGGCCGATAAGGGAGCGGGCAGTGGCTGGTCAAAACAGGCCGTGGCGCTGGGAAAATGGGACCCTCCCTGTGATCTCCCATCATGGGACGGGTCATCTAAAATTTCAATGTCCTCCTGAGGAGGAGGCTGATCAAGAGCCCCATGAACATGCTTCTGGGCCTTGGAAAACTGTTTTTCCAGAGCCTTGTGTCTCCGCAAGGCATCCTTGTCTTGAGCAAGAGGGGCCGTGGGTGCTTTTGGCTTGGACTTCTTCCCCTTGGCAGGTTTGGAGGCAATAACTGGAGGGGAAGAGGGCGCTTGCTCCAAGTCAGATGAGAATTCCTCCTCCTCCGCCATTACGGTTGAGGGGCACTACACAAGTTGCCTAACCGTATATATTGTGTTAGTCCTCTATTCCCTCTTTTCTTTTCTTTTTTTTTTTTTAAATATATTTATTTTATTTTATTTTATTTTATTTTTTTTTAATTTTTTTTTAATTTTTCAGAAGCACAACAATATTAACTATGTACAATTGTGAAGCAACTCCTTTTTTTTTTTTTTTTTTGTAAGTTCTTGGTAACAGCCCCAGTCAATGCAGGCAACAGGCAAGCAATAAATATAAATGAAAACGTTACTTCCCTGCCAGGAGATGACAGCTGAAGACAGACGAGTCCAACAGGGAGTCCAGCTGGGCCAAAGGACTGCGTCCCGAACCCCACCAAAGGCTAGCACCCCTGAAAACCAAAGTTCAGGGTGCAGCCAAATCGTCTTGTCCAGGAATCGCGGTGGCTTGCGATCTGGTAAAATGGCGGAATGGCGCCAAAACGCTCCTCAGGCACGGCCAGGCGAAACAAAGCGCCTACGGCCGATTTGTAAATGGGCTGGGCAACCCGGCAAGGGACCACAAGCCCGCACCTCAATCTGGCCGCCAATCAAGTATGCCAGCCGGCAGTAACTTGAAAAGATCGAAAATGCCTCAGGGGACCGCGAAATCAGCGGAGCGGCTTGTCGAGCCCAGCAAAGCTCCTCCGCGGCAAAAAATGGCGGAAAACGGCAACTTCGGGCGATTTTAAAGCCGTGAGTCGCTGGCGGCGGCCGGAGCCCCGGAATGCCGCCCTGAGTAGAATTAGCTCGATCTCCCACGTCGCGCAGTCCCAGGCAATTGAGAAATAAGGAAAAAAACCCCGAAAACAACGTAGCAAAATTCGCACGCACAGACACTCAAGCCTCAAACCAACGGCTGAGTGAAAAGACTGGAGACCGGGGGAGGAGGCGGGCCTAACAATGCAGAGGGAGAAGATTGACACTCAGCCAATCCAATCGGAAAGGAGAAGATCCCACACTAAGAATGTCCGAACAGCGAGGAGGAAAACAAGTGGTACTTACGAACCAGTCCTCGAAGCCAACACACCATCTCCATTGTCACCTGATTGTGATTTCAGTTCTTGGTAACCAGCTTGCACTTACAATATTTGGAACAGTCTGCGGTCACATGCAACCTTCTCTGCTGGCTTCCCACAAGCAAAGTCAATGAAGAGGTCACCAAGGAAAGCTGCAAATCATTATGGTAAATCCACTCCCCATCCTCCCTGCACTTGCCTGGTGCAGCACCCTGCTTCCCCAGCCCCTATTCACTCACACCAAACTGTACCCTCCTTTCCTTGGCCTCCTTTCACTCATCCAATCCTGTGATGCCCCCCCACCCCACCCCTGGCACCCGTGCACTCCTTAGCTAGGAGTCTCACTGTTTTCCACTTAATGAGCTCTGCTCATTTGAGGTTACAGTATGATGGCAACAGGGCCTGCCAGGATTGTTATTGCTAAGTAATGTAATTGTATGACCTTTGTGTTTTATGACTGCATTGCTTAGCAGTGGCATTCCTAGTTCCATAATAATAACCAGAGGACAACCTGCAAAAACGTTGAGCATGGAAACAGAGAAAAACAAGGGAAGTCTTTCAAGACATTTCTGAACTCAGGAGGTTCCAACCTCAAACTAGAATGCTAACCAACACTAATAGACATATAGTTACCCATTTAAAGGACAAAAGGAATACTAGGAGTATACTAGACATCTGTACAGTACATATATTTTGGTGTTGGATAAGACTCCTGAGAATACCATGGACAGCCAAGAAACAAACAAATTGATCATCAAACAAATCAATCTAGATTTCTGACTTGAGGTTCAATTATCCTCCTTTGGACACATTATAAAAAGGCCTAGCTTTCTGGAGAAGACTTTCTCCCACTTCTGTCCTAGTACACCTGTTTCAATTTCAAGGCCCTGAGATGATCATTTATGCCCTTGTCATGTTGTGGCAGTTTGCTTTGTGCGTGAGGCTATCTTTGAAAATCACCTGGAAATTTCCATGCGAATGGCAACCTCTATGGGGAACTCCAGCTGTAAAGGTTTTTCCTATGAAGCAAAGGTAGCTTGTATTCTCATGGCTTGTTTTCAAAGGCCATTGGAATGTGATTGTCCAAAATCATTAGTGCTGGAATGGTTCTATTTTTTTTAATGATTGTTGTTATATGTGAATTTGTTACTTCCTAGAGGCTGGGGTGGCCTGTAAAATTTATAAACAAACAAGCATATTCTGTTGCAATTTATGGACTATAATTTCTATTTTTTTATTTTTCTTTTCTGTAACTTAGATCTCACTGCTTTAATAATTTTTTTCATCAAAATCTGTCTCCTGTTATTAACATTACTCTTAGCGTAGTCAAGTATTTTCAGTTTGTTCTATCTTCTTCCTAATT
Source organism: Ptyas mucosa (assembly GCA_012654045.1). Lineage (NCBI taxonomy): Eukaryota > Metazoa > Chordata > Lepidosauria > Squamata > Colubridae > Ptyas > Ptyas mucosa. The sequence continues at coordinate 42,943 of WNWU01020925.1, read as the reverse complement.
GGCTTTCTTAGTGATTTATGTTCCATGGCAGGAAGAAGTAATTAATCATATGCACCAATATGCTGCCATGCTTATTCTTTAGAGTAAAAGGACACTGTTATAAATTTGGGTGTCACTTTCCTAGTCATAACATTGCATTAGAGATTACTTAATAATTTTGGAAGCTTCTGGAACTCAGACATGTTTGCCATGTTATTGGTTACATTTCCATGTTAAGCCATCCACAGTAATTACTGTAAATATACACGCTATCTCTTAACTTCGTTCCTTTCAGCTCCTTTACCAGGTTAGTGGCTTCTTTATGGTTAAGCATGGAGTAACAGCCAACTAACTATGGTGTTGCATTCTGAATTATATCAAACGGAAATATGAAGAATCTCTGGCTTCATGTGACTCTTTTAATGAGAGCTGAGTTGGTAAATATGATTAAGGAATTGTGTGGGAAGAGGGTGAGACAACACATGTATTATCATTAAGCACCTGGCAGTTTAATATATTAAGTGAACATGCTCAGTGAATAGACTTTCCTGTTCATATCCATTTTATCTTTTCAGTTTAACCTAACAAACTCAGAGACAGGTTTATTGGATATGACTCTGCATTCTCCAACACATTTTAAGCAATGGTGGAATTCAATTTTTTTTTACTACTGGTTCTGTGGGCGTGGCTTGATGGGCATGGCAGGGGAAGGATACTGCAAAATCTCCATTCTCAACCCATTCCAGGGGAAGGATATTGCAAAATCTCCATTCCCACCCCACTCTGGGGCCAGCCAGATGTGGTATTTGCTGGTTCACCAAACTACTCAAAATTCTCCAGAACGTGTGAATTTCACCCCTGATTTTAAGTAATTCCTACTTCAAGAAATCTATAATGTAAAAAGAAGACCAAATGTACCTTAATAAAGGAACTATCCAAACCTTACCGAGAAAAAAACACAGACACTTCCTGCTTTTGAGATTTTTCTTGTTCTACTTGTATAGCTATTTGGGTTCTTTTTTTCTTTCTTTTTATAGTTCTGAAGGCACAAATTGAAGCTTAATAGACCGATGCGCACACAATAATTGGTAAGAATTTTGGAGTTCTAAACACAGTTTAGTAACAAAATGGTGAAGACATAAGATCCACAAACAAAGACAAAACTTGTACTCATTCTGTGAGTATAGACTGAAATTGGTCTAGTGTTAGAACAAGAGGTTCTGCCACAGTTTTCATATAACCATTTTCAGAAGGCATCAGATTGAACCATTATACATTTTGAAAGAAAAATGGTTAAACTGCAGTTTGGCTGGTTAAGACAAATTAAGCAGGAATTGCTCACCCTAAAACCTCAACTATCATTTATAGACAGTCTAGTTCACCATTCAGGTAGAAGGAACCTTGAGAACCAGCTCAGATAAATCCCATTTCTATGATTCACACTAGTTGCTTCAGAGGGTGAGACTGGATCAAATTTGGAAAGAAAGGAATATGACTAAAACAGAGGTGAGAAATATTACCTATCAGGAGCTTGCAATAGAAATATTGACCTTGTGGAATTTGAGCCCCTGTCTTTTGTCCCCCCAACAAAAAAAAAATCATTTTTGTTGCCAGGTGTTCTATCTGACAGCCAAAATAGAAATGGTAAGAAAGATACACAACTCCTTACAGGATAGATTTGATTCTGCGGTGCGCTAATTGGGGCCCAGCAAGTTCCCCCATCTCCCTCAAAACTTGTTCCCCTTTCTCACAGAAAGTACGTTTTTTGACATGATCCCTTTGATCTGGCTTCACGCTGCCTCAACAGTGGTTGGCAACAGGATAGTAGCTACACCAGTGATGGCTAACCTTTTTGCCGTCACGTGCCAAAAGTGGGGGGACCGCAGGAGGGTCGCATGCATGTGTGCCCACACCCATAATTCAATACGCCTCCCCGTGCATGCACGCGTGAACCCCCCACGCTCCCCCTGCTTTTGGCACGTGATGGCCCGGTGGGCCTGTTTTTTGCCCTCCCCAGGCTCCAGAGGCTTTCTAGAAGCCTGGGGAGGGCGAAAACAGCCTTTCCCACCTCCACGGAAGCCATCTGGAGGCCGGAAATGGCCCATTTCCCGACTTCCTGTGGGCCCAAAGGGCCCAAAAATCAGCTGGCCAGCACACACATGTGTGCTGGAGCTGAACTAGGGCAATGCTTGTGTGCCCACAGATATGGCTCTGCGTGGCACCTATGGCACGCATGCCATAGGTTCGCCATCACGGAGCTACACTGTGAGGATATATTTTCTTAAAAATGCAAGTGGGCTGTTTTAGAGCCAGGATGCGGATACTGGGTGTATGGGTCTTCCAAGCCCTAATGCTCAAATAGCATAGGGCAATGTACACAAATAATAGCTTGCTTCAGTTTGGACTGGTCAATTTTACATAAGTTATCATACTTTCCCATCAAGTTCAGTTACATCTTCCCTAATTCCCCTTCTTAGGATTATTAGAATTTTAGAGCAAAGCTATCTCTTGGTTGTCTGGATTTTTGAAGCCCAGGTCAAATTGCTCTACAGTTTCTATACTTAAACATCTGTGGGAAGCAAGTGGCAAAATAGTCACAACATCATGATGCTAAATTTGTTACTCACACCTCACATCCTTCCATCAGTTGTCAGGAAGACTACTCCTGAGGAACTAATAACTAATAAAATAATGAAAAAGAACAAAATGAGAATACATGATTTATAAATATAATAAATAGATAAATAAAATTTAGGATGGGGTGGTCTGCACTGTATGTTATGACACATCATTTTCCCATTTTCTTGGCTGGACACCTATCCCCTGGTGCCAAATTGATTGGACTTTCTTACAGTCCCTAAATAAGTATTTCTCAACCTGTTGATATTCAACAGTATCCTGAGTAAGAATTCTGGGAACTATAATCCAGACTGGGGAAAGTTGTCAAAAATCTAAGAAAGATACTTTCTAGGTTTTGCAGGGGGCTTAGCAATAGCACTTAGACCTATATATCACTTCACGGTGCTTTACAGCACTCTCTGACTGGTTTACAGAGTCAGCATATTGTCCCCACAATCTGGGTCCTCATTTTACCGACCTCAGAAGGATGGGAGGCTGAATCAACTTTGACCCAGTCAGGATAGAACTCCTGGCTGTGAGAATGCAGAGTTAGCCTGCAGTGTTGCATTCTAATCACTGTGCCGCCACCAATAAAGAAATAGCACAATAATCCCCATAGCACAATATTTCTTTCAGGAAATCAGGAACAACTCAGCAAGTATGTAACATATAAATATTGTATATTTACAAACTAACATGAAAAAGTCAGGAGTAAGTGCTGTGACTTTCAACACTTAAAATGAAACATATTGCTCATCAGAAAAAGTAATTCCCAATTCTACGCTGCGACTTAAATGTAAAAGATTTTTATAAAAAGGAATGTTAAGGCATTTCTATGTCAACAATTGTAATTGAAATAATGTTTTGTAATGGAGCCATAAGAATTCATTCTTTGTACTTCCTTCCAAGGCTGTGAACTAAAATGGATTTTGTCATTATTCAACTTTCACTAAAGGACTTCCTTTGCACAAGGATGAAAATTTCTCTTCTTCAGCCATCAAAAAATCTAGCAAGATTTTCTGCTGCAGATATCTACTTAGTCCAGGGCAGTTAGGAGAACAAACGGTACTTAATAGGGAAGAAAATCCGAAACCCCGATGCCTAGGAGGCAATTCATCATTGCACATTCTTTAGAAATTCTGTAATTACAAATCAATTTTTAATAATTTCACCATTCAGAAATGTGTTAAGGCTTTCACCCAGTTCGGGGGATGGGGGGAAAGCCTTCAATTATTCTTGATGTTGACAAGTTGATTTAGTAGCTGTTCTTAATAGCTCCTTGTGTATTTTAGCTATTTACTTTTATTTTTAAAGATACCACCGAAACTAATGTTCATTTCACAGGCAACTTTTGCTTCCTTTAAAAAGAAACGGGGTTTTCAAATTTCAAATACATATGTACCAGGGGTGAAATGCTCCTGGTTCGGACCGGATCGCCCGATCTGGTAGCGATGGAGGCGGGTGGTTTGGAGAACCGGTAGCAAAAATCCCTGCCCAGCTCCCATGCCCAGCTGAGCCGTGCGATCATCAGAGGCTTTTTTTTTTATTTTTAAAAGCATTTTTTCTACAACCTCTTCAGTCAAAAAAATGCTTTTAAAAGTAAAAAAAAAAGCCTCTGATGATTGTGCGGCTCAGCTGGGATTGTCAGAGCCTTTTAAAAGCATCCCAGCTGAGTTGCCTGATCGACAGGGGCTTTTTTTCTTTTAAAAGCCTCTGACGATCCCAGCTGACTTGCCTGATCGTCAGAAGCTTTTAAAAGAAAAAAGCCTCTGCCGATCAGAGGTTGTAGAAAAAATGGTTTTAAAAGTAAAAAAAAAAAAAGTTGGCCACGCCCAACCAGTCACATTATCTCCCCCCAACCCCACCAAGCTACGCCCACAGAACCGGCAATAACACATTTTAGATTTCACCACTGATATGTACAGGTAATCTCTGAGGTGACAAACAGTTCACTTAACGACCGTTCAAAGTTACGACATCCCCACCAAAAGTATGTGCAGGGAAACCAAAATAGTTTTTGGGGCTAAAACAAAAAGTAAAATCAGACCTTCCAACTTTTCGCAAGAAAAAAAGTAAGATCTTGTGAAGTTGGAAAGGCTGAACAAACTTCTTTGGTTTCCCTGCACGTTTCTTCCGTTTGAAACCCAGCTTTTCCATTTCTCCAGCGAAAGAAGAACATATTGAGCCGCTGGAAGAAATGTGATGGACCTGGAAAGGAAGTTTGTTTGGAAATCCCTCTTGCAAATTTTAAGGAGTACTTTTGGCCAGCTAGGGAAGCAGCGGGGGTGGTGCACTGAGCTCTCCAGCTCCACAGCAGCGCAATTTGTGAAATCCAAGAGGGTTCTGCATTCCAGCAAGCCATGGGGGCAGGGCCATGCCGGCTAGTGAGAGAGGCTGGGGCTCAGCAGGGAAAGAGACAGACCGGCCCAGTAGTTTTCTTTATTATTCTTTATTATTCCTCATCTACTGACAGAAATCTGGCTAACTAAAGCAATTTTTTGCATAGCTATAGACATGATATCAGGGGTGGGTTCTAACCGGCTTTACTACCGGTTCTCTTTGTGCGTGCGCTTCGTGCATGATCACCTCTTCGGTCGTGTGCTTTGTGCGTGATCACCGTGCGCATGCTCACTTTGCTCGCCTGCGTGCCAAACTTGCACTTTGTGCAAGTGCATTGCGAATCTGCCCAGCTGAGGTGCGGCACTGCCGCACCTCTCAGCTGGGTGAAAAAAGAAGAAATATAAGATTGGCCTAACGCCGGGGCAGGCGGGAGGACCCAGCTCCTGAAGACAGAGAACCGGTTCAGTGACGTCATATCGTCACCGCTACCGGCTCTCGAGAACCGGTGCAAACCGGGAACAACCCATCACTGCATGATATTAAAATTGCTAGGAAGCAGACATATTTATCCTCTTCCTCCAGACCAAACATTCCATTCTTGGTTGCCTCTTTGCCTTCCGTGATGCTACCCCTCCTTCTTTCTGAGAATCCAGATTATATTCCATCACAATATATTTGTGCTAAATTAAACCCCTAAATACAATGAGATTAACACTCTAGTTCCGTGATGGCAAACCTATGGCACCTATGCCACAGTTGGCACACAGTGCCCTCTCTGTGGGCATGCGAGCTGTCTACCCAGTTCAGCTCCACCGCACATGTTCCTGCTGGCCAGCTGCTCTTGAGTCTCTGCCGCGCATGCACGGGGAGCATGCTGGGGGTCCACTGCACACATATGCGGGGGCAGGGCACGTGTAGCGGGCTGCATGTGCATGTGGGGGGCATGCATGTGTGGGGCTGGGCACATGCACAGGGTGCACTTGAATGGGTCGGGGCATACATGCACAGGGTGGGGCACACGTATGTGCGGTGGGATGCATGTGTTGGGGCCCCGCATGCATTGCATTTGGGGGGTTTAGGTGCGCACGCTTTGGGCACTCGGTTTGGAAAAGGTTGGCCATCACTGCTCTAGTTGTTTTGACCTACACCCTTAAATTCTTCCTAATCCCTTTGCTGCCACCCAGTGGAAGTCTTGTATGTGAATCCAATCAAATGTCTTCAAATTATCTAGCTTCTGCTTCATTTTTTAAAGAAAAAATTAATTTAGTTACATTTAGGTAAAAATATGCATGCACGCATGAAGACACATGCACAAACCTCAAACTAAATGAAACATTCCTTAAGAAAATGGATGTAACAATGTAAGAGAAAAGGAGAACAACAAAATGTGTTTTCCACAAATGGGATCTCAATACAAGCTTAATTCCCTTAAGGGTGTATTAGGCTGAATTGTATAAACTGCATCTTTCCTTGCTAGCAATATGGGAGTAATTATATCAATATGCATTTAAATGCAAAATTTCCCATTTGTTTGCACCTCTCTATTTTTGGTATGCTGGAATAGTTATTCATCAAGAATCCTATAGAACTGATGCGAGAGACTGCTAACAATCCAATGACTGCAGAGAATATAAATCCTTCCATTCTCCACAATTCAGTTAGAATTGAAGAAGCTTCTTCAATGAGAAGTTGAAACGTCTTCAAGGAAAAACAAGCCCAGTTGCTTTTTTGAAAAAAGCACCTTTGGGAGAACTGATGCATTGTTTTCTCAAAGGTTTTTTAACGGTAAAATGTTTACATTAGAAAAAACTGGGTAAAATCCCAGTTTTCCCCAGAAGACTACTAATAAAAATATATGTTGGGAAAGGTGTGTGTGTGTGTGAAAGGAGTGGTTTTTTTAAAAAAAAAATGTTTAAGGATACAGAAAAAGGATGGAATGAACCTGAGGCTGATAAATGAGCAAATAATCAAAATTGTATTTGCTTATTCATGTACCTAGCTTCTCCAATGTAATTAGCCTTTGTAAAATTCAACAGAATATTCTTTGTAAATTATATAAATCTAAGCTAAGTGAAGAAAACGCTTTCGTGAAATAATTTTAGTCTTGATTAATTTAGTTGTCTTCATCTTGCTAGGGGTGGGGTATATAAAATCAAAATATGCTAATGGTTTATGATGATTTTATCTGGAAAATCTGACAAGTGTAAAACACAGTTCCAAATAATTAAACACACTGCACAGCAAGCTCATTCTCAATTGTAAGCAGTTGAATATATTAGCTCTTTGGACCGGATGGCTCAAGTTTTTTGTGGAGACCATAGGATTCTTACATACCCAAATTTATATTTAAATTTAGCATCTCTTTGGAACACTGCATCCAAAACAGCAGATTACAAAAGACACATTCCTGTTCTACTATCCCTTCCCTACTATAGGAAAAAAAAAATCAAAGTGTTATTATTTTGTGTTATTCTCTTACCATGTACCTACTTATGATGTGCATTTAAAGGAATAAATAAAGGAAAGAAGGAAGGAATATTTACAGTTTGGATGGTAATGTTTCATTAGAGTAATGCACACAATATTTTTATACATAAATCTTCTCTAAAGGAATCAGTCAATGCACAGAACGATGCATTTCAATTTGCATAGTTCCATGTTTAATTTTAAAACTATGCATTTTGAAAAAAAGTATTGATCTGAATGACTACTTTCATGGCCTGCATAGAATTTTCTCAAGGAAATTGTACAATATTCTGCATTTTGCATAAGCCCTGTGGGTCTGTGGGCGTGTAGGGCTATATTCACAGCAATAATAAATGACATTAGTTTTTGCAATGGGAGGTTCCCTCATTTTCCTCCTTCATGAATCCATTATTTTTCCATTATCTAATCTGCTTTGGGGAGTATTCTAAGCCTCTGAACAGATGGAAAGATGCAAAGAGGATCCGAGACACAAAACAGCCAATTGGTCAACAAAATCCGTACAACTGATGGAAAAAAGCATCATTGGTTATTGCTCAGTTTTAGGCAAATGTACAGACTCTATGTCAAAAATATTTTTTTAAAAACCTGGAGGAATCAACAAGGCTAAAGTGAGACTACAACAATGCGATGTAGAAAACAGAATCATGTAGCAGAGTGTCAGGTTCCAAGTAATGCACCCATTACAAATTGAACTCGGAGGCATTGCATTTCCTCAAAGAACAAATTTATCTAGATACATCATCTTGGCACTACCAATGGCACTATCAAGCCAGTAATGAAAGTTCCCGCGCTTTCCACCGCAATATACAGTAAGTAATAGTTTCTCAATTTTCCAAAACAAACGGTCACATTGTCCAACCAAGATGAGAGCTGATTGCTTGGCGACTTCTCTCCTCCTCCTCTGGCCAGCCAGCTGTTGGAATGTACTTGACTCATCGCTAGCTATGTTGTTTTGGCTGAAGGCTCTATCCTCCTTGGCTTTCCCCCCTTCAGCTCCAAACTGTGTCAAACTGAATTAATGCCAGCGTACCCAAGGATACAAACAATCCCACACCCCAATCAAATTCAGGCTTGACAACAGGTAGGCTTTGATGTACAACCATTTGTTTAATGACCATTTGAAGTCACAACGGCACTGAAAAAAGTGACTTGGGACCATTTTTCACACTTACGACTATTGCAGCATCCCTGTAGTTACATGATCAAAATTCAGATGCTTGACAACTGACTCATATTTTTGACAGTTGCTGTGTCTCACCTTTTGCGACCTTCTGACAAGCAAAGTCAATGGGGAAGCCAGAGTCACTTAACAACTGTGGCAAGAAAGGTGTTGTGGCCTGTCGGCCGCCAGCTCCTCCAGCAGCCGAATCAGAGGAGGAGGAGGCATGGGAATCAGGATCAGCATCAAGGCAACCTGAGACCTCTGAGGGGGAAGAGGGAGCTCTGAGGGGGAAGAGGGAGTGAAGTTGGCAGAGACAGAGGCAGAGGTGGAGTGGGCCATCTGTCAGCCCTCAGATGGAGACAGGTCTGGAGGTGGCTGATGAGGAAGAGGAGGAACAGCTGGGTCCAATGCCTGACACGCAGATGCACAGAAGGCAGAGGAGAGGAGAGCAGTAGAAATCCATGGGCTGATCCTTGGGAAGAAAGAGCCACCGCTGCTAGTGAAACTCCACCCTAGCTCTGGGGATAAAAGGCAGGGGCTGGAGATGAATAGATGTGGCAGATAACTATTCATCTTCTGGACAGACGGACTTGTTAGCCTGCAGTGAGAAAGAAACTTTTTGCCGGGGCTGCTGGCGCTCCTAATAAAGGAATCTTTGAGTTAGCTTCAGAGGGTTTGTCGTGTTTCGGGATCTGAGCAAAAGGTCATAAAATGGGCACAAACTCACTTAACATCTGTCTGTTTAGCAATGGAAATTTTGGCCTCAATTGTGGTCATAGGATGAGAACTACCTGTATATCATCGTTTTTCATGTTAGAAAAGTAATTGTTATATATGGCCAAAAAGAAAAAGTAATCTTTGTTTAGGCTTCTAAAGTAACACCATTACAGCTACCGTGGTCATTTTGATTTAATAGCTGGTAAAGATGCTTGTTTCTATACAAAACTTAAAATCATAAGAAGAGAAAGGGTATTGATTATACCTGATACATGATGTTGCCTTTTGGAAAGATATAATAGCTAAAAGCTGGGTGTTAGTGACTTGCATTCCACATACAAACATACAAATAGCCTGAGTGGCATAGGAGGCTAATGCCTCCTACTAAGACAGCATTTAACATCCAGCTGCCTGCAATTACTGCGAGTTCAATTCTCACCAGGCTCAAGGTTGACTCAATCTTCCATCCTTTCTAAGGTGGGTAAAATGAGGACCCGGTTTGTGGGGGCAATAAGCTGACTTTGTATAAACTATACAAAAGTATGAAGGCTATTGCTTAACGCATTGTAAGCCGCCCTGAGTCTCCGGAGAAGGGCGGCATATAAATAAATAAATTAATAATAATAATAATAATAATAATAATAATAATAATGATGTTGGAAGGGACCTCAGACCCAAAGGTGCTTTTCCAGGAGGCAACTGGACTTTCTTGTTTTTTCTTTGAAGATGTTTCGCTTCTCATGCAAGAAGCTTCTTTAGCTCTGACAGGATAGTCCATCCATTCCCCACTATCTGTCACAGCTAAAGAAGCTTCTCGGATGAAAAATGAAAAGTCTTCTAAGAAAAAACAAAAAAGTCTAGTTGCCTCCTGGAAAGCACCTTTGGGACAACCATGACTGAGAATCTTTACAAAGGGACCTCAGAGGTTTTCTAGTCCAACCACCTGCTTCAGCAGGAGACCCTATACCAGTGATGGCTAACCTTTTTGCTGTAGTGTGCCAAAAATGGGGGGAGCACGGGGGGGTCACACCCTCGTGCGCCCACACCCATAATTCAATGCCCCCCACTGCCCTCCCATGCATGCATGCATGACCTCCCCGCATGCATGTGTGACCCCACTACGTTCCCCTGCTTTTGGCACGGGATGGCAAAAAGGTTACTGGTGGGCCTGGTAGGCACGTTTTTCACCCTCCTCAGGCTCCAGAGGCTTTCTTGGAGCCTGGGGAGGGCGAAAACAGCCTTCCCCACGCCCCGGAGGCCCTTCGGAGGCTGGAAATGTCCCGTTTCCCGACTTCCGGTGGGCCCAGAAGGCCCGAAAATCAGCTGGCCAGTGCACACATGCGTGCTGGAGCTGAGCTAGGGTAATGCTCGTGTGCCCACAAATATGGCTCTGCGTGCCACCCGTGGCACGCGTGACATAGGTTTGCCAACACGGTCCTATACGATTTCAGACAAATGGTTATCTAGTCTCTTTTTGAAAGGCTCCAATGATGGAGCACCCACAACTTCTGAAGGCAAGCTATTCCACTGGTTGATTACTCTCCCGCTGTTAGGAAATTTCATAGGAAAGAACATCTTTAACATGTTCTGCTGCTCTTTCCTTTTGGCTGAAAGGAACTGTCATGCCAACCCATGAAAAACACAGAAAATCATCCTCGCGTTTTCAGCTTCTTTCTATGATTTGTTATCCTCCTGTCACTATGAATAAAAATGTTACTGATGTTTTTGTAGAACTTCAACTCTTCCAAAAGAAGACTGACTCGCTACTTGCCAACTGGAACAGTTCCAACATGTAAACTTATTATGCAAATAAAGTTAAAATATATATTTAGGTGCCAAGTTAACAAAAGTTGTGAAGCCTTCATACTAAGAAGACACTAGAATTTTGATTAAAAGGGAAAGCCATGTGCTCCTATATAACAGAGATAGAGATAGAGATAGAGATAGAGATAGAGAGAGAGAGAGAGAGAGAGAGAGAGAGAGACAGAGTGAGTAGTGGGATTCAGCCAGTTCGCACCACTTTGGGAGAACCGGTTGTTAACTTTCTGAGCAGTTTGGTGAACTGATTGTTGGAAGAAATCATTAGGACAGAGAACCGGTTGTTAAATTATTTGAATCCCATCACTGGATAGATAGACAGACAGACAGACAGACAGACAGACAGACAGACAGACAGACAGACTGACTAGTGGGTGTGTGTGTATATATATATACACACATATATATACATATGTATATATATATATATATATATATATATATATATATATGTACATATACACATATGTATATATATGTACATATATACATATGTTTATATGTACATATGTATATACACACACACACACACACACATCTTGGAATTCAATTCAGAAATTGAGGGTAAAATATATGGTCACTGATGAATCTTAAAATGAAGAAAGTTAATATCCTTATCATTACGTGCCAGGTTATGATTTGGATAAGGAAAATCTAAGAGTTACCCTTTGGATAAAAAACTTTTTTTAAGCCATCTCTAAACATGTACTGTATATTGATCTTGAAATAATATTCAGCCTTACATTTAATAATAATAATTAATGTATGTCACCTCCCTTCCAACAGTTCTAGGCAGTTTATAAACAGTTTACAAATAGTTTAAAACATTAACAACAAGAAGCACAAGGGAGCAAAGATGGCAGGAAGACAAAACCAAATGGAAACAAAGGAAAACAATACACATATTCTAAATGGGGCTTTGCTGCTATTGCCAAAGGCCTGGGTGAAGAGCCAATTCATTTCTCAATTTGTCAAGGCCCCTTTGAAGCACCAACAAGGTGGGGGCTGTTCAGTTCTCAGGGGAACCCCCTTCCAGTGGTCAGACACTGATGCAAAACAGGGATACCTCCAGGGACCCAATGATGCCATTGTTTACTTAATGGGACCTGAAGTGTGCCAACCTTGCTAGGCAGATCTTATGGGAGACCGGGGGGGGGGGGCATGTCTCCCTCCAGTAACCAGGCCTTATGCCATGTCCGACTTCATAAGAAACAATCGAGACCTTGAATCACATTCTGACAAACCGTGCAACTTGAAAAAATGAACTGCTACATGGGCATAATAAGGCATATCTGATACTGCCTCTGCTGCCACATTTTGGACCACTTGAAGCCTCCAGATGATCTTGAGAGACAGCCCCAAATAACACATTTCTATACTCAAACTGTGAGGTAAACACATGACTGCCTGAAGCATTTCACCCCTCCCCCTCCAATCTAGGAAAAGGCAAAACTGGTAAACCAGATGAAGCAAAATACCTTCCTGGCCACAGCTGCTACCTGTTCATTGAGCAGGAGCCCTGAGTTCAGGAAGACCCCCTAAATTGTGCACCATTCTTGAATGGGGAAGTGCCACTCAACACTATTCATCTTTCCTGTATAGTTATTGGGATTTTAAATCCTAGATATTATCAATATTAATTTGAGATAGTTTGATGCATTCATTGTTACAAACAAAATCTCATCTAGACAAAATGGGTGGCATACAAATAAATAGACAAAACAACAATTTAAAGAGTTTTGTTAAAGTTCAAAAACCAAGCAAAACCCCAATTTTTCTTTTACAAATTTCCAAATTTTAACAAGTAGGGAGAACTTCTATGCAAAAAGCTGGTATATAAATCCAACAATAAAGAATCCTCATTGTACATAGATCCTAATTATTTAATTTTATTGGGCACCCAATTCCAGCCATCTGTACAGCACAAAAAAACTAAAAGTAGATCTTGATCTATTATCATTTTTACTATATTATGGAAATCAGAATATCATTTTGTGTTTCTTTTGGTAAATCCATATTTCCAACTCCACCTCTCCAAAAATTTTATAAGGGATAAATACTAAAAAAAAAAAAAAAATCAGCTCACAAAGAGGAACAACACACTGGTAAAGCCATATCTTATACTATACCATTTCTTTACATAATATAATTGCCCTTGTAAGACATTTTCAGGTAAATCTAACACTAAAGTAGGGCTTCATTAACAGTTTCCAAAGACTGAGACAAAAGTAAGCTTGAGTTGACTGATCTAGATCAGCATATTAGAAAATCAATTACACAGTGCACAACATAAGTAATATAAATAATTATATATTATTTATTTATAAATATATAAACTAAAATAAATATAGTTAAAAATACACTAAAAATCTTTGAAAAAATATGACTCTTTTATATATCCCACAAATAAAAATGATTCTATATTTAAGGTCAATAAATAAAGATAATGTGATAAATAGAAGATTTACAGATTTTAACATTCTTTCTTTATTTACTTTTTTTAAAATTGGGTTCAGTTTTTTTCATTCCACAGAATGATTATAACTGCCAATTTATTTCTGCGGTTGATAATTTAAGCCTCCTGTACTTTTATAAATTATTTATTTTTCAGAGTAAAACTGAAAGGAACTACAGTAGAACCTCTGGTCACGATCATAACTTTGTTCCATAACTTTGGCTGCAACCCGATTTGGTTGTGACTCGAACCTAATTTTGGGAATCTAGCACTTACAAAAAAAAAAAAAAAAAAAAAATTGGTGTGGAAGGGGAAATTGGCCACGAAAAAAAATTGTGAATTTTTTTGGTCAGAACATGGTTTGGTCATGGTCAGAAGTATTCATGACCAGAGGTTCCCAAAAACTGAATTTGAATCAAAAATAATATCCTAGGAACCTTGCCTGGGTTGCAAATATGTCAGTACACTAGTTGAGTCCTGGGATACTTTTGCTGGTAACCATATTTTTGGCAGATCACAACCTTAACTTGGCACACTAACAGATGAGCAATATCTTCAGGCCCATTAATTGATCTTGGCTCAAAGATCCAGGTTGCAATTATATCTCAGTTGGTCTCAAGCAGGTTTTATAGTGAGCCAGAGATTTACTAATCACCTTCTGGGGTGTAATGTTGAATGTAACTATTCCCTTAATAATCGGTAACTAAACTACTGGCAGAAAATATAGGTAACATTCTGAGGCTCAGACCACATATCACAATTTTCCAAATACTGTGACACCTAGCATAGTCATTTAATCAAAGGTCAAGTGGAGTATATACTCTGAGAATCTGGGCCTTTGGCATCTCCTCCTTAATACTGTACAGCAGGTATTAGGTTTATATGGAAAAATATGTATTGTCACCATATGAAGAGCATCTGGAAGATTAAATCCTGTAATATAGAGATGGAATACAAGATACAAGAGATGGAATTAACCTTATACTTTTATATAAAACCTTATATAGTACAAGTGATGACATTCCCTCTCCTGCTTGGATGTTAAATGTATTGATTAAGCTTCACCCACACATCCATTTTTTGGTGAGAATATAATGTAAAAATACATTACATTTTTAACCAACATTTAATAACAGAAGTTGAACAGTAGATGCTTTCTTGTAAAGAGGCAATATCTTCAGTTGAAATCTATTCTATCATGTAGCTCTTACCCTCAAAAATTTCATTTCTTCTTTTTTAAACCAATTACGTGTATGTATGTATATGTATATGTATATATTAACTAGCAGTGTACATGACTAATGGTAATCCATTTCTCTGAGAAGGCCTTACTTGAAATAAACTGAAAGAGCATTGCAACACTAGCAATTTATAGCACCAGCCAGCCGTTGATATGACAATATATCACTAATGAAGACAGTCTTTATATCGCCACAGAGATGTCTGGGTGATGCTATAAATCACAAGTATGGAAAATGCTCAAAGTATAAGCTTAGTAGCTCTGAGCAAGCCTTTTCTCTTTGATTATGACAGGCCAGGGATAAAAGAACATTTGCCAGTTCACATTTCCTAGAAGCAGACTCAATTTGCATTTCCTAAACTGAGATAAAACCTGGAATGCAATTATGTGCCAATCCATTCTTTTTTTAAAAAAAGAAAGAAATTAAAATGCAGTGATGTTTACTGTTCAAAATAAGAAAAGTACAAAGAATGCATGTTTCAGAAGATAACTTGCAAACCATGCATACAATATACATTTTTGCTTGCAAAAATCCATCTATTAAAAGGAGTCGTTTGATTCCGATAACTATGTGTCAATCCTCTTTTGCAGATATGTCTTAATAAGCCCTGGAACTTGCAGTTTTCTTTTGTTCTAATGTTTTTTTTTCAGCAAGTGTGGCTGGCATCTTCACAAGCAAAGTGTGTTTCTTTGTGAATGAGCTTAAACCAGTATATTTAATTGTACTCATATTTTTTTAGTCTTTGTGGTATTTTTAATTGCTTAACTGTTGTGATTTACAGAAAGGAATAGATTTAGTAATAAAAGATTATACAAAATGGAACTATATCTATATCTAGCTGTATTTCTGTGTGGGAAACTGCCCTGCAAAATTTGAAGAAGTACGAATAATAAAAATAATTGTACTTATGTATACAGTACATATTGCTTGACCAAAGGCGGGTCATCTGAAAAGGAAAACTGTGTGAATTCCTTCTATAGGCAGGAAACCAATTTTGAAGCTTCAAATAATTAAATGGCACTGAAGTCAGAGAACAATGTTTGTGGGAAGTAGTAAATGCCCTTGACATTCATAAGATAATATTTGTGCTATTGTGCCTTCCTTTTATGACTTTATCATACCCTTACCTGAGATGTTCAATTTTACAAAGTACATCTACCAGGTGGGTTTTATTAGAGCTATTAAAAACATGATCTTGGTGTACTTTATCTTTTATTCTTCTGCCAGCACAACTACATTACTATGCCCTTATTTCAAAAAAATCATGCTTCAGACTGTAAATGGATTTTGTCCGTTAATAATTTGTCTAGAATATAAACTCGGATACAAGTCAGGGTCAGTTCATAAATGAGGAGAAAATATAACTTTTAAAAATGTTATTTTCTGTTTTCTTTTCTTTCAGGAAGTTCACAGAAAGTCCTACATGTTCAAAAAGGAAAGAAAGAAATAAGACTGCCCTTTTGAAAATTGCTTTATATCACTTGTTTAGCACTTATTTGCAAAGCTAAATACCAATGACAGTTCACTGTATATTTTGTTCCAAATCTCTGCCTGAATGAAAGAAAGTAAAAAAGATAGGAAACTGTCACATCATAAAGATGTCAAAGTTAAACTTATCATTTCAAATACATTTAAAATTCAGCAGTGGCCCCAAGATGCTACTTAGAGGAAGAGTGTAAATATGTATGATAGAAAGAAGACAGGACAGTTCTAAATCCTACACCAATATTAATAATAAGTACTTAAATGAAAAATATACAGATAGTCCTAACATACGACCACAACTGAGCCCAAATTTTCCACTGTAAAGGAAGGCAGTTGTTAAATGAATTTATTCCCATTTTATGACCTTTTTTGCCAGACTTTTAAAGTAAATCATGTGGTTGTTAAATGAATCTGGTTTTCCCTTTGACTTTCCTTATCAGAAGGTTACCAATGGTGATCACATGACCCCAGGCAGTGAAATGTCATAATTACATACCTGTTGCCAAGTTGCCAAATTTGGATTATGTGACCATGGGGATGCTGCAATGGTCGTAAGTGTGAAAAATGGTAATCAGTCTTTTTTTTTTCAGTGCTACTGTAAGGGTCCCTAAATGAATGGTTCATTATCCCAAATCTTTTCTTTCATTACCCAAAATTGCTTATCAAAATGTCCTTTTTTACCAATGCAGATGAAATATTCAAGTCAGTTTAAATATCCCTTGCCTCTGATAATGGGTTTGAGTGTCATTACCCAAAGAAAAACCTAATTTGGGGTAATTGACCCAGGGTTGGGTAGCACTGAGTTATCCAAAAGTGCTGATGTCAGACTGTGTCTCAATTTGCTTCATTTCATTCATCCAATTTCAATTTTGATCTCCAGATGGAGATGATCCATCACTACTATGTTACGAGAAAGCAAAACCTGAAACCAAATTTAGGTTGGTCACTGGGACCAGAGATTTACTCTTCCGAGGTTTTGGACTCATGTTGGAGTGGCAGTGGCGCAATGGTTAGAGTGCAGTACTGCAGGCTACTTCTGCTGATCACCAGCTGCCAGCAGTTTCGCAGATCGAATCTCACCAGATTCAAGGTTGATTCAGCCTTCTATCCTTACGAGGCGGGTAAAATGAGGATCCAGATTACTGGGGGCAATAGGCTGACTCTGTAAACCGCTTAGAGAGGGCTGTAAAGCACTGTGAAGTGGTTTATAAGTCTAAGTGCTAAGTTCTGTTGCTATCTTCAAGGAATTTCTCTACTGGAATATGTACTTTGGGTTGTTCTGTGAATCCTGTTTATGTGGTGCCTTCCTACTGGCTGATTGGAATGTTGATGGCTAGCGATTGGCTATCGCTTCCTTGTGCCGCCAAGCCCTCGGCTCCTAAGCATTTGATAGGCTGGTGGTAATTCAGTACTCCTGTTAATTGACAAGGGGCCCGTTTCCCAGGCTTCCCTGGCTATCTTTGTGTCTGCATGGCCATTTTACTCTTATAAACTCTTTTAAATTGTTTTAATTCTTAAACTGTTTAATTATGGGTTTTAATACAGGGGTGCTTTTAATTGTGGGCCAAATTAATTTAATCGAATTTTAATACTGTTTTTACATTTTGTATTTCTTGTGTTTTATCTGTTGGCTGTTCACCGCCCCGAGTCCTTCGGGAGAAGGGCGGTAAATAAATAAATAAATAAATAAATAAATAAATAAATAAATAAATCTTAGTTCCTATGAAACTAAATGTGTGTCCTTATTCATTGCAATATGAAGCTACCAACTGTTTTTATTGCCTTGACTTTCAGATAAATTAACAAGGTACTTCAACGATCAAATTCTCAACGACTGTAAAAATATATGAATTGGGCCGTCCTACTTTAAAGATCAGTTATTGGGTGGATAATGCCTAACTTTCTATTTAAGTGAATACAATGTACAAAATAAAAAGTACAAAAGCCCTTTAAGTCTGGGACCTTTCAACTTTAGTTCTTCAGATTCCCATGGTCCAAAAGTTTCATGCAAATCATGGCATGCCTAATGGTTAGAGAATCCCAGCCCCCTGAAAAAATTATGTTCATAACTAATTGAAAATAATAATTCCTCTGCTGCATAAACCATTGCATCAGAAGTTTACAAATTTTAAATCAATATTTGCAGATAAAATTCTGGGGGGGAAACCCCCACTGCTTTCATTAATTAAAATACATCAGAATCGTGCCCCATTAATGCACAGCTCTCCATTAGTCTTCATTGCATTCTTCCACTTTACAGCACCAGTCTTTCAATTTGTTACTAACCTAGACACATTCTTAATAAGACAGAGATTAATGAAAAGTACTGTGGCATTTCTGGCTAACTAAATAGATTATGAGCTGTCTCTGTCTTTTTTTAAAGCGACTGCAAAGGATTTTCCCTACTTCAAAAGATGTTGATGAAAGATGCTACTGCTTAAAGAAAATTCAAATATAGAAGAGAGATTTGGAGCAGCTTTACTTAAAGTTTGCAAATTACATGATAGATTAAATACCTATCCTGACATTTGTACTAAAGAATCCTGAACACTAAAGGCTTTGTTGTTAAGCATGGTAAAGAATAAAAGAGCAATATGATTTATCTCTCTTCTACTAAAACCTGAATTTATTTGGTGACTGATAGATGATGATGATGCAAAATATCTGCTAAAGTGTTATATGTTAAGTATAATGGATAGAAAATATAATTCGAAAGATAAAAAGCATCTGCAAGGGATTTTAAAAGGGTCTGCAAGCAGTCCCTTGGTTGCACTGACAAGCTGTCATCAATGGTAATAAATCATGCAAAATTACATTAGGTCAGAGTGTAGATGATTTTCTTCCACCTTTGCGGTATCAATGAAATGATGCAATATGGGATACAGTGAGATTGAACCAATTTGAAAATAATCATTTCGCACTGATGTTTTTAATGCGCAAAATAACAGGAGTTTTAAAAGAAGCCGTGCTATTGGTGTGCTGATTGATTGATGAGTGAAGGAGTAAAAACCGATCTAGTTTGCCTCATGAATGCAGCAATTATGGTAATAGATCCAGGTGTATTGTGCATCCATATTCATGGCAGGCACCGCATACTGCATCAGTCATGGCTGAGGGACTTTCTGAAGAATCAAGTCTTCACAGGGGAGCTGAAGAGCCAAACCAAATGACCTCCATGGCTTTCCCTGGGAATCCAGGCTTTTAATTCTGATGGCAACAACAGAAAAATGTGAGTGTCAGCGATCTAATTTGTTCTATTTTCATCGCTGCCATGAAGATCCAAGAGAAAAGAAAAAAAATGTTAGCAGAAGCAGTTTGAAGTTTTAGTAGCCTGACGTTTGACCTAGTATTCTTCTCCCCTTAGCAGATAATGTAACCCAGGTGATGGAGGGAGGGGGACATTCCTGTGATCTGACGTAGTTGGCAGAAGAGACTGACTTGGAAGATGGCCAATGAGGCACTGGGGTTTTGAGAAGCGGAAAGGGAGGGGTTGGTTTCAGAGAATCAGTTTTGGCTGCAAATGAGTTCAAGTCGGATCGTAAATTCTTCAATAAATGAGAGATTCATCAAAGACTTTGTGTTTGAGAATGAAATTTATTTGAGATTACGTCGAAACCTGACAGTGAGATCCTTGGTCCTTGATTGTTTTCTTGCAGGCGTTTCATTACCCACCTAGGTAATATCATCAATGCGCTGCACCAAGCTCAGAGAGCACCAAGGACTCCACAATTCATCCCTGAGTTACTTTTTTTTTTCCTATTTGAACTGAGAAATGACATTGACAAGGCTCAATCCTCCACCTTATTATAAATTATGACAGGGGTATCATGATCAACACCAGCTCTCTCTTACGTAGAAAATGGGAGTGTCAATCTTATTTTTTTATTTTCTTACTCTAAAAACAGGTCCTTAAGTAATACTATTCTCAGCAGTTCAAAAAGTTTTTTTTTTAAAAAGCTTGTATAACAATAAAGGGAATTTAGACACGTTGGAAAAAACTGCAGAATCTGTAGATTTAATTGTGGTTCCTGGGGAGTAAAGGGTGTTGAATCTGCTCTTTTTTTGTCATGCAAAAGAACTGAGTGATGTAATTGGTGTCATTTGCAGTGACATCATGAAGTGCATGAAATCATTAAGACTTGATTCAGATGCCTGTGTCCGTAGGTGGATCCGAAAGCAGCTGAAGTGCTACCAGATGGATCGCTGTAAAGGAACTATGCCAATCAGTATTGCTCATAAAATACTTGCTCATAAAATACTAATATTAGAGGTGAAAAAAATTCAAATAATCATAATGCTGTACATTTATATAAAAGTGGTCATAAATTTTCAAAATCTAAAATGATGAATTTCAGACTTTACCTAATGTGTATTATTTTGTAGTTACGATTATAATTGTGCCTTTTTTTCCCCTCTGTACTTCTATACTTATTTTATGTATCCTTTCTAAAAAAGAAAACGGGGCGGGGGATGGGGAGAGAAATCTACCAAACTCAATTGTTTTACTTTGCTCTGTCTTCAGGCCATAACAAAAGCAAACTCTGTCTTTCTTCAATTCCATCAGCCAGACTCTTGGGGACTTCAATTGCAACCCATTGAGAATAACATGCGCAAAGCCTGCGCCCATCAGCAAGGATAAAAGGAAGATTAGCGAGCAAGTGCCATTGTCAGGCATATCGCTTTGCCTGCAGTTACATGATAGCAATAAAAGGGTAATTGTGATGATTAAAGGCCTTCTTTCACTGGGGAGAAATGTTAGGTAAAGGTCACAAAATAAAGTAGAGAAGTTATGACACCCACAGGAATCTGCTGGAACACAAGTTAGCCTTCCATCTCTCTTGGACTTGCCTTAGTTCCTTTGATTTGTTGGAAATGAATAATTGGTTTATTCATTGGATTCTGCCCTGAGATTGGTGACGCAGAGCAGATAAGGAATGCTTTTAACATAAATCATTCATTTTAAATATATCATGAAATAAATATTTATTCCAAGCCTTTAAGGGACCACAGGTGTTGAGAAGTGAATGCTTAATTATGTAAATTAGGGAGAGAGCACTTGACTCATCTGCTCATGAAAAGCGGCAATCTAAACTGTCAAATTTGCTCAAGACCTCATTTCTAGGAATATTATGTCACGCTATGTCTATTACTAAAATCATAAGTAAATGTGCCATTGCTAAGATGTAAACATGAAATAATGTCATCTTGCTAAAGGCACCACTATCATTTGCAAGCAACTTTTGTTTTTCTAATCTCATGACTTTCAAATTATATGTTTAGTTCCTGTATGCCAATAATGCAGCCGCTAAATATAGAATACTTCCTTCTTTGTTTGCATTTTTATAAATAAATAAGGCACAATCTTTCAACCTCCCCTTAAATTTAAAAGTAATACCGATTTCTACAAATTATTAAGAATGATACTACTTGCAAGCAAAATATAAAGTTCTTTACTGAGATCTTCACTTTTTCAATAAATGTATACAATTACATATAAGTCAATAGAGGCAATAATATCTCACAATACAACTTCTGAAATATACTGCAATAACGGAGATAAAGGTATAATCTGTTAGGATACCATTTCATACTGCTTATTACCAACCAGGAAACATGTCTTGGATTAAAGAAAAATCTCACTTTACAGATCGTAAAAAAAATATTTAAAATAAAAGGGCTAACACTAATAATTTCTTTATACTACCATGTTTCCCCCAAAATAAGACCCTGTCTTATATTTTTTGAACCCCGAAATATGCACTTGGCCTTATTTTTGGGGAGGTCTTATTATTTTGGGGTGCGTGAAGCAAGATGGGGCTCCTTTTGCTATCTTACCTGATTTCCAGCTCTGCGTTTAAATATTTTCAGGGAGGGCTTATTTTCAGGGGGAGGCTTATTTTAGTGCGTGCTCTCAAAAGCCTGATTGGGTTTATTTATCAGGGGATGTCTTATTTTTGGGGAAACAGAGTAATTTATGGCATTTACACATCTAAAATGTTATGAACAGATCTGGAACACAAAGTGAAGAAGGAACAACTAAAATGATCACTGGTTTGACCACGTCACCTATCATGAAAAAAACACCTTTAAAAAAAAATACTGGACTCCTTATCCTGGAAAAAAGGCAACTGGAAAGAGAATGCCCAAGGATTCAAATAGTTGTGAAATTAAATGAACACTTCTTAACAAAGCACATACAGTAGTTAAATCTGTAGGATTCATTAGCAGGAAATATGGGGATGGGCGCTAAGAGAACTGAATCCTTTCAGGAAGCTCAGATCAATCAAGGGCTACAGTTTTTGAAGATTTTTGTTATCTTCAGGTTAAGGACCACCCATCTCCAAATATTGTTGCAGAGGAGCAACAATGGGAGTAGGATACAATGTCATTTGTTCATGAGCACCCAAGATTGGCCACTGTGGAAAAACAAAATGCCGAAGAAGAGTCTCTAGCTGATTTGTCAAAGATGATGCTTAAGTATTTTCAGTCTCCAGTTTGCACCAAACTTGCTTTTTAAATCAAAGTTTCTATCTGTGAACATGTATGAGTGCAAACCATCATTACTTTAGCTCTGTGCATTCAATGCAAGTCCTTTTCAAGAAAATAAGTCATGTCATGTTCAATCTTTGTAAAAATAGAAACCTCCCTCTTGCTTCCCCTCCATAAATTCCTTGTGTTTAACAGCAAAACCATTATTAATCTTTCTCAGCAATTTCAACATCTTCTTTTCAATGTCATAATTCCATAGAAAAATGTTCAGTGCTGTTTTCCTTGATTCCTTCCTTAAACACTGTTCCATAACAAAGTTTCACTATTAATATCACAACTCTGCAATGTTGCACTCTGTAGCTCAAGGAGCCACAAAGATCTGTTGGGAGGGGAGAAGAGATGAAAAAAATAATGTGGAAAAAAGTAAGGACAAACTGTAACACGAATTGTATATTTTGTAAATGAGACAACACACTGACACATTTTCAAATGAACTACATAATGTTCAATACTTATGCTAAAAAGTATTGAAACATGTCAATAAAAATCTGTCATTGTGAAAAAGACACATTAATCTCCAATATATTTGGTTTATTTTCAGTGAAACACTTTGACTATGAAATTGGAAGGTGCTGTGATTTTTATTTGATGTATAGATTAAATGATTAAAATTAATTGACATATATATTTATTGCCCAGCCCTAATGTCAATGAAATAAATTGTTCTTTTTGCAAAGAGATTACACAAATGGATTTCTGACTAGAACAACCTGAATATTACACATAAAATAAATTCAAGTATTTGAAGGAACGGACTGTTAGTTGATTGGAACAAAAATGTATATTAAAAGGTTCAAATTGTCAGCAGTTGTTTAATTAAATAAATGGATATTATATTATTTTCCCATGACTGACTGAAGCCTGCTGTGCATGAAAATGGCTGCCAACTGGAGGTCATTTTTAATGGTTCATGATGATGCCTGATTCTGTTTTGGGAATGACTTACATCTGGCAACTTGCCATAGGGACTCTTTCCACATCACCTCAGACTTAACCTACTTAGTCACAACATCCAGTGACAGAGCTCACGATTCCATTTGTAACCACTGTTTTCCTAAGCATTACCCAGCCATCACTGAAGAGATGTAAAATCTGCCCTTGTTACTACAAGTTTAAATGACTTGAGAAAAGATTGCAACTTTCTACTCAGGAAATAGGCAGAGATTGTCGTGGAAGGTGGTGTCAAATGTACAATGTAAACAATACTGCAATATAAGGCTGGCATTAATTTCAACAAAAAGGAACCTATCACAGAGGAGAAGCAATTTTCAGAGTATCCAATAAGGGATGTAAACTACTGTCTAATCCAAACAACAGCCTCTGTTCTAACACTGTTTGGAAAAGCCTGTATTTATAAAAAGGAACACATTGGACTAGAAATTATACAGATTCTCTTCTTTATATCCTGTGATGCACAGTGGGCATTCTCTGTATAATTGATAAGTAAAATTCATTTATTCATAAAGTGAGTTAACTAGAGATAAGGTGAGCACATTTAAAATGCTGATATAAACTATGAATAAAGGGGGGAAATGAAGTGAATAATACAAAGGAAATTATGAATATATATATACACACACACACACACACGTTATAGTATAATATATGTATATACACATATGCATATACATATACATATACGCTAATATATACACTATATATTATATGCTAATATGGAAAATATATATGCACATTTTGGGTATATATATTACAGAGACATATTACATATATTTGCAACTAAAATCATAGTTTAGTCAAACTTATTCTAGATTCCTAAATAATAAATAAAACTTCCACTGTACAGCTAACTCCAAAAATAAGCAAAGTCTTTAAAATATACTTTAAACATTTGAGAGATGAGCTTTTTTTAACAAATATTTTGGAGATATTTGCTGATATTCCGTATATGGAATTGTGTTCAGAGTCGTCGTTATTGTTGTGGCCCACCGGCGGTCAGCGGAGCTGGCAGCAGAGTCAAACAGTGAGGAGGTTGGGGAGGAACATGGGCAGGTCCTGGGGGCTGGGGAAAACTTGGATGAGGGCTTTGTGTCGGAGGCAGAGAGGGAGATAGACAGCATTGAAGCAGAGGAACAGTTGGAGCCCGTTCCCAGTGTGCGCATGCACAGAGCTGCCAGAAGACAAGAACAACTCAGAAAGCAGGGTTGATTTGGGAGTAAAGCCACACCTTGGAGATTATTGGCCCCTCCCATAGGAAACAAAAGAGGAGCAAATGGGGAATGGGATTTCGCAGGAAACAATTTGTTTGTTCGGTAGTTTCAAGAGTGAAAAGTTCTGTTCGTGACTCTAAGAGACTCTGTGCCAAGTTTTGTCTTCCTCTGCATTTGGAAACAAGTTACATGGAAGCTTGCCAAACGAGATAAGGTGTATTGAGAAATATTCATTTGAAAAACTGTTTGGACAAACCTTGCTGAATGAAAGTAATTCACAGTCGTGTAAAGAAAAGAGGTTTTACCAGGACCAATTCCTGCTTCCTGCTTTTTAAGGGAGCCTAGGTCAGAACAGTTATGTGGTGGAACGTAGTCTGGACTCCCAGGAGGGAGGGGCTGCATTTCAGAGGACCAAGAAATAGTGAAATTTAGATATTTTGGACAGAAGAGAGTTAAGATTGCTCCTCCCTAGCAATTCTCAAATACATCTTTAAAGATGCAAGCAGTTGCTTTAGTTTGGCAAGATTTCTGTCTAGTGACGAACAATAAATGAAACTGCTTAGAAGCAACTATGTGTCTTTCTTGAGTTTTGGAGCCTATTATGAGATAAAACTTTTAAGATTTCATTTAAACAATCCACTGTAGTTTTACCAATGTTGCTGCTACACCCTCTTTCTTATCTATGGCAATAGCCAATTCTCTCCCTTGTATGTTTTACTTGCACCAAATTCCAGAATAACTTTGTAGGATATAAAGTCTAGCAATTCTGGCTCTCCCATCTGCCTCTGAAAATTCCAAGATTTTCATTTCATTTTTGTTTCTTAGTGCACATTTGAAATGGAATTAAATTTATGGAACTGTTCTCTAAATACTTAGGAATCTGCAGCATAAACACCTGCCTATTGTGGACACTGAGAGGGAAATTTCTGAGAAAGTTATTAAAAAAATCAGTTGTTGTTACACACTGCAATCTATTTTTAAAAATTATAATAACATGATTCGTATACGGTACAGTATAAGTCAGTGATGGGTTCCAAATTTTTTTACCACCGATTCTGTGGGTGTGGCTTGGTGGGCATAGCTTGGTGGGCATGGCAGGGGAAGGATACTGTATAATTTCCATTCCCTCCCCACTCCAGGAGAAGGTTACTGCAAAATCCCCATTTCCTCCCGATCAGCTGGGATTCGGAAGGCAGAGAATAGATGGGGGTGGGGCCAGTCAGAGGTGGTATTTACCGATTCTCTGAACTACTCAAAATTTCCGCTACCGGTTCTCCAGAACTGGTCAGAACCTGCTGAAACACACCTCTGGTATAAGTGATTCATTCCATGAAGAAATTTAAAAAGCCAGTTAAGAAAAGTAAATTCTCCTCTTTCAAACTACCATGATAAGTAGACAACTAAGTCATTAATGAAATCAGTGTGCCAGATCTGGTAAAGGTAAAGGCAGAAACGATCTTGGATTAGGCATTTATATTGTACAGGCAATCCTCAATTTACAATAGTTCATTTAGTGACCATTCAAAGTTACAACGGCCCTGAAAAAAGTGACTTATGACCATTTTTCATACTTATGACAGTTGCAGCATCCCCATGGTCACCTGTTACAATTCTGATGCTTGGCCACTGGTTCATATTTATGCTGGATGCAGCGTCTCAGAGTCACATGATCACCTTCTAACAAGCAAAGGCAATGGGGAAGACAGAGTCACCTAACAACTAACTGCAGTTGTTACTAACTTAACAACTGCAATGTTGTTAAATTAATGGCAAGAAAAATGGGGCAAAAGTCTCACTTAGCAACATAAATTTGAAGCTCAATTGTGCATGTGAGTCAAAGACTACCTGTATATATTTGCAGATAAGCCAAGAATTTTAGGTGCAAAAATATATCCCAAAATTGAGTTTGGTTTATCGGCAGGCAGGTCTTATCTGCAAGATTATATAATAACATTATTTAAAGTACCTATATGCGCTGCATTTCGGATAAACAGACCCTTGAATTTTTAACCAAATGCATGAAAAAATGCAGATAAACCAATTATGAAAATTAAAACATGACAATTTCACAGGTCAGCTTAGCCACAGATGAGCTTATACGCAGATACATACAGTTATAGATGAAAAGATATTGAACCTGGATTAAAATTAAAAAAATCTCTCCAATATGATATGCACAGGATGTTAGTATGGTAATTGGGTGAGATAAAAGGTCTTCTGGACAGACCACTGTTATTGTAATGGGAAATTAGACTTTAATCATTCAGGAAGTCAGAGTCAAAAAATGCATTGCTTCCACTCCAAAATGTTGTTTCAGTGCCAAGTGAAATCAAATATTTCACAAAGAGATCACATCAACAATGGTTCAAACAAATCTTTCCTGATTTCTTTTAAAAGACTAAAAGACTTACTTCTATACTACGCCAATGTCACCTTGTAGTTTGTTCTCTTAATTTTGTTATGTTTGAAATGAAAATGTTATTTATAGATTTTACATTGTACTTGGTTTTTCTTATTATGTTTTATGGGTGCTGAAGTTAATTGATGATGCTTATGGTGCTCTTGATTTCTGCGAAAAGGCAACTTTTTTTTCATTCAGACAGAGCTTTGATATGTAAATTGGTCCGCGGTTAAATTAGATGGGTGCTGTTGCTTTCATAATGTTTTGAATTGTGAATTTCTAAAAATGACTATTTTATTGCTACTATTGTTAGCTTTCTTGAGCAACGTTCATTGGTAGCAGTGTGACGAACAAGTCAAGTAAATATAACACCACTCTACCATTCCTTCCATATCTGCTCGGTTTAATTAGATTTTTTTTTCCCAAAGAAAAATATCCCTCCCTTCAATTTTTGAAAAATCTTTTTTTCTCCCAATATTTAATCTACCTTTTCTCTCTCTTGTCTCTCCATCAACTGACATCCACAACGCCCTTATATTTTATTAGATAAAATAGCAATGGTAAAAACAATGTATGCAGAAATATTTTCTTTACTGACTAATTAAAATGTTTAGAACAGCCTAAAAGGCTGGGGTAACACCTAGGTTTATATACTGCTTTACAGTGCTTTACAGCCCTCTCTAAGCGGTTTACAGAGTCAGCATATTACCCCCAACAATTTGGGTCCTCATTTTACCCACCTCGGAAGGATGGAAGGCTGAGTCAACCTTGAGCCTGGTGAGATTTGAACTGCAAAATAGCAGTCAGTCGGCAGTCAGCAGAAATACCCTGCAGTACTGCACTCTAACAATTGCGCCACCGAGGCTCTTTTAAAGGCTCTAAAGAGGTATGGTAAGCAATAGCAACATGTAGAGAAAGAACCAGTGAACGACACCCAAGAAGAGTACAAAAAAGACCAATGGCTTATTTATATTTATTTATTTATTTGTCAAGAATGTATCAGGTAATTTATATAATTATAAGCATGAATTGTATACATAAAATAGATACAAGTAGAAGAAACATTAGGACAGGGATGGTAGGCACGCTGGTATGTTTAACTCATCAATGTGTGTTCTCTTTGTGAAATATTTGATTCCATTTGGAACTGAAATAACATTCTGGAGTGGAGGCAATGCATTTTTGACTCTGACTTCCTGAATGAAGTCATATATTGTGGCTAGTTATAGATGTTGCCTTTAAAGACACTGTGGTTAATCACTGATGTTTTCCAAGCATTGCACCAGCTAGTTCATGCTCTTGAAAACAGTATGAGTTGATCACACTGAGAGATTGTAGACAGGAGAAAGAATATGATTGGATAGTCCACTGTGTCTGTATTGTCAACAAGTGGCTAAAAGCTTTTAAATAGAAGCCTATAGAAAGAGCCTATAGAATGGGACATTCAGTAGGGCTGTCAGCCAATATCCTTTGCTGACCTTGGACTGAATAAAATGCTTCCTTGACTCTTCACCAATCATCTAGTCTCTCTGATCCCTTCCCGGCTTGGAAATCAACCACCCAGGGAGGAAAGGTATTTTCTTCCTAACACAACTAAATACAATTGTTAGTTGCCCATCGGCTGTTAGATATACATATAAGTCATAAATAAACAGTTGTAAACACATGTTAGGTGTGCCTTCTGTTGCCTATTTGTAGAGAAGCAGGCTTTGATTACCTGTGCTCCAGGTGTTTGATTCAATGGACAAGGGGAAAAGGATTAGAAAGTGTTGAATGGAGTTATAACAGGACATGCTAATTTTAGAACGTGAATTTCCTAATGAATGTGATAATCACACTTCTGGCAGAACAGTTATTAACAAATAATGACATTACACTGGGGGCCAACGCATTGTTTTAGTAAACAAGGCATATGGTTGTTAAATATCTACACAATGAAAAATATGGCTATGACAGAAAAATCAGATGACTGCTCCTGAAGATTATTTAATTTCTATTGCAGGAATCAATGTACCCACAAGTTAAATTCTCAGGTGAATTTGGCATTTTCATATTCACACATCAGTTTAGATCTCTGCTTAGCTGAAGATCTAATTTGGAACTGTTCCTAAACATGTCTCCACAGACATCCAGCTTATTTCAATATACTTTACTTCCTATGGGGCAAGGCTTGGATTGCAGCACAGCAACACCTAATTTAGATGGACCAACTTGCATTCCAAATAGTTGGGATGATGACTTGCACCTGTGTTGGCAAAGGAGTAGCAGTGTATATCTATAAACGCAACAGATGGCTGTTTATGATTCCTGCATCCAATATACTTTGGATATACTTCCACTGACTTAGGAGCTCAAACGAAAAAGAAATACGATGCTGGTCAACCTCAAGACACATATTTTAGTAGAGTAAGGCTAATGCAGACAATTGATCCTTTTAATAGTCTAGTTTCTAGGCTTTGTATCTGTAAATTGAGATGCCTTAATGACCATGAGAAGAAGGGATTCTGTGACTGCCATCAAGATTTTCTTAACTCAGCACTCTTTACTTTATGTTACACTATTTAGAAGGATTCTCTGACATTTTGGATGAGTTTTGCAAAAGGGATGGAATGTGTAATTGGAAGTAGAGGTGGGGGGGATGCAATTCAGGAAGCCTTACTCTGTTCACAGTTCCTATGATTCAAACATTTACCTTCAAGTGCCAATCAGCTAAATGATATATCCAAGAAGAAGATTTCAGTGTTGCAAGATGATTACATTTGTTTCTTGTTTTTCAAGAACCCCATTCACATAACTGTGTTCAGTGGATAGAATTTGACGTTACCATTTAAATTTAGCAAGATTTTCTTCCAGTTGATAGCAAGGGATTTTTTTTCCTCTTACCATGATCTGAAAACTACTAATTTGTATCATATTATGGAGAAGGAAGATTTATCTTACTTGACTAACTCACAAAATTAGGTGGTGGTGGTGGGAATCTACTAACAGGATAATGCCTCAGTCTTGATTCACTGAAATCGTTGTAAGATTCATGATACAGGAAGTTTCATGATGAACTTTCCTTAATAGCAATAATTACCCCCCCAAAAAATATCACCAGAGTGGGGGGGGGGAAGTATTTTAGTGATATCGCTGATCTGAGGACTTCTAGATTTGAACCAGGATGCTACCCAAAAGAGCCCACTGGACGTGGTATACTCTACATCATGGCTATAAAGATTTCTTTGAAAGCACTAATTGTTGGTATATATTTATGACTTTCCAATGTTTTAAAGAGAATCAGTTTGACTCAGGCTAGAAAGCTGTGAGTCAGACTGTGAGTTCTAGTCCCACCTTAGGTATGAAAGCCAGCTGGATGACTTTGGACTAGTCACTCTCTCTCTCTCTCTCTCTCTCAGTTCAGCCCACCCCCCACAAGGTTGTTATTGTGGGCAAAATAGGAGGAGGAAGGTGAGTTGGATATGTTTGCCACTATGAGTTATTAGTAAACCTAATGGAGGAATGATATAAATAATTAAGTAAAACAACTTATTTTTTATATACAATAAAACAAAACTGAATTTGCTAAGTTTTCTTCTTAAATGATTGAAAAAGACTCATTTTCTAAAATATCCAGTAAGAATTTTGAAAAAACCAAAGAGATTTGGAAAGCTGAAGAGATCCTAAGTAGGAAAGCCCTCCAGCCCTAGACTTCCTTGGAACTGATAGTGACATTTCTAGGGAAATAGAAGAAAGCATCAGGGTTGACTACTAAGATTGACCTAGCTTTGACAGCTAAGTCTAACTCAAATAGGTTTAGATATTTTGAACAGAAGAGTCAATAGCTAATTATTATGCAGGTTACTCAATATAACCCACACTGATATTTAGAGATGGCACACAATGTTCTGCTATCTACTCTGTTTGGTAGTAGTTACTTCAACATAATGATGGGAAATCATTCTTTGTTTTACTTAAGAGCAACAGTCTAGACTACAGCTTAACAGAAACAGGCCCACTGCTACTATTACACCATGCAATTTGTCATCACAGGATTAGCTCTTCTAGCTCTGACAAGCAATATTGTGACTGATGATGCAAACAATAATTCTAGACCAAAATAATGGAGAAAAACATTTTTACAATGCCTTTAATATCCTTGCCACTCAACACTAACTGTGAATAAAACATTGACTAATATTGTGTTCCCAATGCCCATCCCACCCCTAAGTCTATTCTTCTAAGACATCTGAGATAGATGAGAAGAAACAGAGAAGTGAAGAGTCAAGGATAATTTTCCACATTGGTCCTGTTAGATACCAATTATTTCTACTGAGGCATCAGAGTTATTCTGTGTTCTCTCATACGTTAAGGTTGGCTTCACTTCTCTCGTAAATGATTATTGCAATGAAACTATTAAACTAAAGAACATTCGGTACTGTAGCAGAAAAATAGAACCACTAATTTCATGACAAATCATTCTGAATGTGACTAGATGAACTTTAGAGAAAGTTTTCAATGTGCTTTTTAAAGGATAAATATAATGAAAAGAAATGCAAAGTTCACCACTTATCCCAAGTGGTCTTTGGAAAACAAGTCTTCCCCAGCAGCCAGCATGGCAACTTCCATAGGAATTCTAAAAGTTATAATCCCATCCAGTTCTGAGGAATGCCAGCCAATTTACAGGAAATAGATAAGAAACTGAAAGCAGAATGGAGAATTGGTACAGGAAGCATATACAGGTAGTCCTCAATTTACAACCATTGCTTAGTGACCATACTGGAAAAAAGTGACTTATGACCATTTTTCATGCTCACAAACATTGAAGCATCTCCCTGGTCATGTGAACAACATTTGGATGCTTGGCAACTGGCTCATATTTATGATGGGAGCAGTATCCATAGTGAGCTTAGTGTTCATACTTCTCTGCTCTGTATTTCTACTGTCTATCTCTCTATTGCTGACTTATTTAGGTCTTTGGTATTAAACTCAATATATCCCTCTTGTCCCTCTGTATAGAGCTGAACTCCTTATCTACAGAGCTCAGTTACTCTTTTATGGTCTTAGTTGCCATGTTTGGTTTCTCTCCATGAAAGTCTCTGCTTTTCCTTTACTTTTTATACTTGTGTGATCATGGGTGGACCTCTTGAGTTTGCTCCTCTCAGTGATAGAAAGCCAAAAAATCAAGAGGTAGTTTGACCTCCTGTCATTCCTGAGAGAGGAAAAAGAATCCTCCTACTCTAGTTTCACAAAGTTGTTCCTTCTCCATTTCCTAATCTCACCATTTGTTCCCTGTGGCTACCGAGCTTCAAAGTGGACATCTTATCTTCTCCCCAACATTGCATTTCCATGGATGGCTGAGCTGTGCTATGCCAGGCTGAGAAGGCAGGAGCACAGGTATTTGCAAATGGCCCAGGCAGCCTGCCCTTCCCCACCAGGTTCAACCTACTTAGTTCTTTCAAGACCAGCCAAGATACACTAGTCCAGTGATGTGAACCTATGGCACGCATGCCACAGGTGGCATGCGGAGCCATATCGGTGAGCATGTGAGCTCAGCTCTGTGTATGTGCATGCTGGCCAGATGATTTTTGGGCCTTCTGGTCCCACTGGAAGTAGGGAAACAGGCTGTTTCCTGCCTCCAGAGGTCCTTGGGGGGTGGGGAAGGCCCATTTTTTGCTATCCCCAGGTTCCAGAATCTCTCTAGGAGCCTAGGGAGGGCAAAAATGGCCTTCCCCACCCCCCAGAGGCCCTCTGGAGGTCGGAAATGGCCCATTTGCCAACTTCCAGTGGGCGAGAAAGGCTGTTTTCATCCTCCTCAGGCTCCTAGAGAGGCTCTGGAGCCTGGGGAGAGCAAAAAATGGGCATACCGAGCCCATTGTGCCATCTCATGTCAAAAGTGGGGGGAGTGCGGGGGGTGTCACATGCGCATGTGCAGGGTGCATATAATTATGGGTGTGGCCACGCGCATGACACACACACCCTGTGCTCCCCCTGCTTTTGGCACGTGATGGCAAAAAGGTTAGCCATCACTGCACTAATCCATATTCATTTCAAGAGTTTGCATTCCTCCCCCCGCAAACCGGGCCAGGAGAAATGTTAGGAACATGAGTTAGCATGTTCCTATAGATCCTTTGTGCTCTTGAGCTTAGTGGTTTTCTTGCAGATGTTTCATTATCAAACCAGGCAACATCATCAGTTGATAAATGATCTGGTAATAAAGTGCCTGCAAGAAAACCACCAAGCTCAGAGAGCACCAAGGACCCTACAGTTTAACCCCTGAGCTAGAAAAAAGTAACAAATATATAAAGGAAGCATGAATGGGTTGGAAAGAAGCAATCATGGGATATGGTTGATGAGATCATTGAAAAGAAAAGTGAGTAGTTGAAAGAACAAAAGGTAATGTGTGAAGCAAGTTATGAAGTGGCTGTAGGGATAAAATACTGAGAAGTATTATGAGTGGTACTGATATAAACCAGTTTTAGTTATACTTCATTTAGCTATCTTAAATATCTCACATCTTTATTCTCTTTTTTATTTTATTTTTATTAAAGTTATTAACTAATTAAAGAAAATATAATATTTTAATTATATAAATAAAATATCAAAAATAGAAAAAAATATACTATATTTCAGAAATATAAAGGTTGGATTCACACAGTGGATTAAACCACATTTTCTTTAATTAACATTTACTGTATAAACCATTGGTAATTCATGGGTGTGAATCTTCACATAATTTTGCTAAAAATGATTCTCCTAATGCTGCTAAACTTTTTTTTAAAAAGTACCAGGGAACTCTCTCTTAGAGGCTGAAAATGTATTTTAAAAAATTCAGCCCACAGATATGGAAAAGTTGCTTAGCCATCTGTTAATCTATCAGTTATGGTTGACAAGAATGGTCAACCATAACTGTTGGTTGTAATCAGTTATGGTCCAGAATGGCTGGACTCACCCATGATGCAAAACCTGAAGCAAAAACACACAGCTAGGTGTGATATATGAGCATTGCCTATGTTACCAATACCCAGGAGGTAATTTCTACAAATTGTTTTATGATTAGAATAATGTGCTATATGCTGTCTCATTGTTAAAGTTTTGTTTCAAGATTTCTTCCTATCTTTTCTAAGAATTATTAGCGTCATGCATAGTAAACATTAGTAAGCTTCTTTGGTCTGATAAACTTTAAATCATGCAAACTTATTGGTTGGCTGGTTTTTATGATATTTTTGAGGCGGCCTGACTCCAAAGCAACCTTTTAGAGTAAGGTGGCTTACTCTAAAAACAGGAAAGGATGGAAAGGAAGACCCATATATCTAGATAAACATATTGTCTAGGATAGTAAGCTTAACTAACATAGGGCCACAAACACCCCAATCTAAGGTCTGGAGGAATAGCCATGTTTTTCAAGATTTCTGGAACATAATCAGGGAAGGAACAACATGGATCTCTGGGAGAATATGATTTCCAAAGGTAGGCACCAAGACAGAGTAAGCACATTTTCTGGGTATGTATGTTTCTGTGTGTGTGTGTGTGTGTGTGTGTGTGTGTGTGTGTATGTGTATGTGTGTATGTATTTACAGTACACCAAGGATCTCACAATACAGCACATCCCAGTGCTGCCAAGCCTGATCTGCTTCTGGAGATGAGCAGCCTGCCCATTGTGCTTGTCCTAAAATTAGCAGCTACATGGCTCTTTTGCATCCCAAGTAGCTCTAAACTCCATTGCCATTCAGCCTGAAAATAGTTTGACCAGAGTCCTTTCCTACAGCATTAAGAAGAAATCCAAGATTTGGGTATAAATGTCATTGGACAATAGAAGAGGAAATAGAGGAATCTGTCAGATTTGTAACAGATTTTACCTAAATATTGATCATTTTCTGAATTGTCAAATGATTTTAAAAATTGTTCTGCCTAAGCATATAATACAATCTCTGTCTCTGTCCCTCTCTCTCTCTCTTCCATCTACTTATCCATCCATCCTGAAAGACTACCTAAGACATGTAAGAAAGAATGGGACTTTGATCACAGTGTCATCTTTTTGACATCCTTCGTACATGTCTCTGTATGCATAAATTATTTGTGTTGCCATTCATTCTGTATTTCATCCTCTACTCCATCTCACTTTCTCCATTTCACCCTCAACGACATACCAAAGTCTCACAATAATCGTTATTTTGAAGGTGAGGCTCTTTGGATTTAGAAACTAAAAACAGCAGCCCAAGGAAAGAACAGCAAAGAGGAGGAGAAATTGTCAAGTGAATCATAAATTTGAGGTGCTCAACCTCACATTTAAGCATCTTAGAACGTAAGGTTTCTTATTAAAGCTAACATAAGGTCAGGAAAGGCTACAGTACTCTATACGTTCAATTAATTAATGTAACAACTTAATTAGTTGAGTAATTAATGGTCTAATAATTAACTTCTGCATGCCCCAGAAGTTCCTATTTAAAGAATCAATATTTTGTCTTATTGCAATAGCAAAACTGCTATGATTTGAGAAGTTGCTCAGATCTGAAAAATAGTGATATATAAATATCTATTATCCATGTCCCACATCCCACTTTCCCGGCCTCCCTTTCTCTTATTGCTTTTAGCAGATGGTTTCATAATTATGCCAAGCCATAATTGCTGACCTAATACTAAATAGATAATTGTTTCATTCTCTCACCATTAAATAAATATAATTTGGAAGACTTAGATTCTCCTCCTGAGTTCAGGAGCAGCAGAATTTTTAGACTGATTTGGATCAATGTCTCAGTGGGGTTGGATGGATTTTCTTGAGTCAGGATCATTTACTGTAGGAAGAGCTATACTGTGAGTTTTTCTTTTTAATTCCTCCTGGATAGAGGGTTTCCCCTCTCTTAACACAAGCCTAGATCTTGAGACAATATGTACAACATGTAGCTGCTTAGAAATTAGTATTTTCTCCTGTATTTTAGAAGTATTGTTGTGAGGATACTGGGATTCAGGAGTTACCAAAAGGGGAATGAGTCTCCAGTAGTGAGCTGCTAAGTATTAGTAATTTTAGGAAAACTAAAGGGTTATTGATTTACTAAATTCATATAATGCCTGGCCTTTTCTAGCAGTGCTTGAAAAAGGGATAAAATATAATTCAATATGAATAGATCAATAAAAATAAAAACATCAATAAAAACAATAATTGGATCCTTGGTGCTCTCTGACCTTAGTTGTTTTCTTGCAGACATTTTATTAGCCAACTAGGTAACATTATCAGTGCTATCCCAAAGGTGCTTTTTCAGAGCTGTCAGGGCTGAAAAAGCTTCTTGGATAAGAAGCGAAACGTCTTCAAAGAAAAACAAGAAAGTCCAGTTGCCTTTTGAAAGAAGCACCTTTGAGACAACCATGACCTGGATGACTGAGAATCTCCACAGGCATTTAGCTATACACTTTGGAATTATCAGTGCTAGAAATGGACAAAAAAACAACCAAACTCAGAGAGCACCAAGGACCCCACAGCTCGGCTCTGAGCTACAAATATTCTCTTCTATTAATCATAAATAAAATTCAGTCGCTAAATTCCCTGAAAGTACTTATATTTTGAGGTTCTCTCTCTCCCTCTCACTTTTTTCTCTCTCCCCATCCAATGATACATCCTGTGTGTTTTAATAAACATAATGATAATGTTAAATTAAAACAGAAGAATATTTTAACTCTTCTCATCTGAAAATACAAAGGGGTTCCCATGATTTTTTAAATTTCTTCTTGCTTTTCACATGTTAAGGGACACTTTATAGAGCGCTTATACTGTAATATATGAAAGATTGTGGAAGAGTTAAGTTCCTCCTCGCAAGTCAGCAAATGACTCAAGAAACGTATAGGAAACTTGTCTTTTCTAATCATTGAAGCAGCCACATACTTTTCCTGGCTCTTGTGACTGCGTTAGAAACTATTCTTGGTGGCCTCTGTATGTTATCTTCAAGGAAAGTCATTCTGTTTCATTGGGAAAAATGAAATTCACAGATTCTTGGTACCTGCTTTGCTCTTTTATATTCATATCTATTTATCTTTAAAAAAAACATTTCAGACATGAACTTCAACAAAAGAAATGACAGCCAAAGATCTTGTTCAAGATTCCAACCCACACAATAACTCACAATGCATAGATATTTGAGATATAGCTTTTGAGCATAGTCAATATATGTTGGGCTATTTTTTTCCCCTGTTCTGTAAAGATTTCTTTTTAACTCTTACAGATTAAATGGTAAGGTTCGAACAACCATTACTTTTGTTTTCCAGTAACCCTGTTTGGGTCACCGAGGCAAAATTTAATATTGGGATTAACTAATGATTTATATAGTTGTTGCTTAAAATAACTTAAAAGCTGCCCATTTCTTCTTTATAGTAGCATTATAGAAAGTTATAAACAGTATTTCTTATACATTCATTTAGCACAGCTCTCGTCCAAATAAGACATGAAAAAAAGTACTCTCACGTCATTAGATTTCTTTTTATATATCATTCGGCTCATTTTTAAGACATGTCAAATACTTTGGAGTAGAGAATTACTTCATTTCTACCAGTTTAAAAATAATCCTGGGGTATATGGCTTAAAACCTTATTCAGATGGTTTATTCATAATATATATTCAAATAGCAGGTGCCTGCGCTTCTATGTACAATACCAGTAATTTTGTGCCACTTGATAGATGAAAAGCTGTAACTCTGCTAATTCATTTTCTATATGTAGTACATCCTTTCATTAAGGCATTATTGCCAAACATGAAATGCGTTTGTCAAAGCCCTGCAGCATTTTGACACACATAGTTACGTTTTATATAAGTATCCTATTTTTGAAGTGCCACATTTTTTGACCTTAAAAAGACGTGCGTCTTCCTCTCTTTCCCTATTCTTTCTTTTGTAGCTTTGGCAAGTGGAGAT
The DNA here is from genome assembly GCA_012654045.1 of Ptyas mucosa. Lineage (NCBI taxonomy): Eukaryota > Metazoa > Chordata > Lepidosauria > Squamata > Colubridae > Ptyas > Ptyas mucosa. The sequence continues at coordinate 4,645 of WNWU01020925.1, read as the reverse complement.
TGCAATATCACTTTCTTCATGATTAAAATGGCAAAATATTACGCTGTCAGGCATGCACATCCTAAATGGAGTTAGATCATTGGTATAAAAGAACAAACAACTTTGAACTATGGAAAAAAGCCAACAAGCTTGGGTAATTTTTTTTAGATTTTTTTTTTATTCTCACCGTTATTACTCTTTAAGTAATTCAAGGTGGTGAACATACCTAATACTCCTTCTGCCTCCTATTTTCACTATTCCACAACAATAACTCTGTGAGGTGGGTTGGGATACAGGTTTATACAGATTAACAGAATTGGAAGGGACCTTGTAGGTCGTCTAGTCCAATCCCCCATCCAAGCAGACCCTACACCATTTCTGACAGATGACAGTCCAGTCTCTTCTTGAAAGCTTCCAGTGATGAAGCTCCCACAACGACTGAAGGCAAGCTATTCCATTGGTTGATTACTCTCACTGTCAGAAAATTCCTCCTATTTCCAGGTTGAATATCTCCTTGTTCAGTTTCCATCCATTATTCCTTGTCTGGTCTTCAGGTGCTTTGGAAAATAGTGTGACCCCCCTCCCTCCTCTTTGTGGCAGCCCTATGAGAGAGACTAACTGATTCAAAGTCATCTAGACAGCTTTCATGCTTAAGGCAGGGCTAGAATTCACAGTCTCCTGGTTTTTAGGCCAACACCTTAATCACTACATCAAACTGATCCAAGGGCAGTGATGAACAACTGCAGTTTTTGAAGGTGTAAGGACTCCTTGGGGCTATATAGGTATTACTCAGGTTAGGTTGGCAATTGGAACTGGGATTGCTATTGCTAAGTGATGTGGTTGTAAAAGTGCAATTCACATGACTGTACTGCTTGGTGACAATCCTGGCAGTCCTGATTGATTGATTTATTAAATGAACGCGAATGTAAATGTATATTAACTTGACTTCCTAAAATTTTTGAGTAGAGCAAAATTCTATTTTTCTTATCTACCGTATTTCTTTGAAACTGTTCCTTAACACTATTTAGTGGGAAGACTAAAACCTATATACCTAACTAAAAGAGTCCAATTTTCAACCCCTGAAAATAAAGGTTTATAATGAATGGTAATTGTGATATTGCTGGGGGGGAAATGCCAGTAGAACTGGAATGGGGATGGCTTTGGGCAATACACCTCCTTTCTCCTTGTTTTAGAAGTCACAGCACAGTCATGACTATTATAATTTTGGCTGAGATCATTTGATATCCAGGATATCAATGTGAGAATAAAAAGACCTGACTTTAATTACGTACAGTAGGCTAGCTTCTGGCACATAAGAGTCCTTACTGAGCATACAGCTATGAAAATCTAAAGAGCCAGATGCATTTTCAAAAGCTATGCGGAATTATGCTTTCTACTTCCAGTCAGAGGGCATTTGATTAGGAGCTTGTTTTGAAGCATTAACAAAATATCCAAATGTTAATTACTTCTTCTTGTAATTCTGAAGTTCAAACATAAATTGTGTGAGAAGTGGCCAAGTTCGTGGAAGAGATGTTCAAGGAGTTACACAGCCAACACCGAGATTGGTTGCTTGTTGTTTTATAATAGAGTCAACACCATTCAAGTGTTCCTCCTTCAAATACATAACTAATCCATCTTGCTTTATCAAAGCAGCAAAGGCATGCACATTTGTTTAAAAATCAAACAAAATTTCCATGGAAATAATTACATTTTTACATTTATTAGAAATTTTCTTTGAAAAAAAAATCTTCAAAGTAACCAACAAGAAGAGCAACAGAACCTCATAGTAGAATGATCATTAAGAATATTATCTTTTTTCTTCTTGAAAATTAATTAAGAAATGTTTTGCGAACAACAGATACACAGAAATAGTGGCATAATTAAAGAATATATTAAAACTACATCTCCTTCTGGTGGTGTAAATTGGAGCTGCCTCATAGGGAGGCTCCTGCTTCAACAATGAAGAGGACACAGGGAATTCTTAGAAGACTTTCCCCATCTTTAAAAATCAGAAAGAAAAATGTGAAAAGTTGACATTAATGTAAAGATTCTTGCTGATAGAAAACTACTTAAGATATTTTAAGAAAAAGAAAGCAAAATATGGGGAGGAGTTTTTTTTCCAGACAATCCCTGAAATTTAGATCACTTTATAGCTGCTTTCAGTAACTAAAATATTTCTTTAGAATCTGTCAATTCAATATATATACATGCACAGGGGTGAAACCCAGCAGGTTCTAACAGGTTCTGGAGAACCGGTAGCGGAAATTTTGAGTAGTTCAGAGAACTGGCAAATACCACCTCTGGCTGGGCCCAGAGTGGGATGGGAATGGAGATTTTGCAGTATCCTTCCCCTGGAGTGGGGTGGGAATAGAGATTTTACAGTATCCTTCCCCTGCCACGCCCACCAAGCCACACACACAGAACCGGTAGGGAAAAAATTTTGGATTTCACCCCTGTACACGCATGAATGCATGCTTCATGGATAGATATTACGTAGTTTTCTTTGCTGGTGAAAATGGAAAGGATGTCAAGAAATCCAGATGTTCTTTCTGTGAAGTCTGGAAGGAAAGTTGGCATTTGGAAAACTCTGGCAGAAAAAAAACCCAGGGTCTTTGCTTTGCTTTGCTTTGTTTGGTTCTCCTTTGCTGCTATTTTAATGATTTGTGCTTTATATCATAATGTTTGTTTATTGAAACATGTTAGTTATTTCTGAGGAGCTAGTTATTTTGCTATCTCTTCAATTAATTGTTTACATCCCAAAAAAATTCTTTTATTTTAAAACGTTTGGTCTATCCTATAGCTTAGCTTAGGCAGAAATAGCAATACAAATATAATGGATCGCAGTATTAACAAAGATGACCAGTAGCAAGTTATTGTACCAATTTATGCTTGACTGATGTCATAATAATGGTAATAATATCTTTGTAGCTCCTTTGTGTATCTATATCGCCATTTACTTGAGATCCACAAGTATTAAAAAAGGACTTGATTGCAGAAAACATAAAAATTGTGAAAACTGACCTTTTCTTTATTAATGCAGTAAATCTAAGAAGATAATTATGAACTTCAGGGATCAGATTTTTCTAAAAAAAATACATATGCTCAGTAATTATATTTTTTTAAAAAACTTGACCAAGGCTGTAATCTGAATACACTTAACATAGTAGTAAATTGTTCAAGCTTAATATATTATTAATGGATTTATAAAATCATCTGATAATGATATTTCTTCAGCCTTGGCCAGATAGATTCAGATAAATTTACAGATATCCAAGTATAAAAGCAGAAGGATAGAAGTAAGAGGAAAAATTCCACTAAAAGTTATTCAATTGTTTTTCTAGGATGGAGAAAAAACCCCTGCTGGGGGTTTGCAGGGGTTTGGGAGAACCTCTAGCTAAGATTCTGTGCAGTTCGGAGAACCTCCTAATACCACGCCTGGCTGGCCCCACCCACCTCTCCCAGGAGTCCCCATGCAGCCCATTTTGGATGCAGGTAAGTGCAGGGCATGCATGGAGGCTTGGGGAGGGCGAAAAACCAGACGTTCATGAAACAGGTCCATTTCTGGCCTTCAGAAGGTCACTGGAGCCTGGGGAGGCCATTTTCGCCCCCCCCCGAGACTCAAAACACCCTCACCCAGCAACTGAGCAGAGAACCCCTTGCTAAAATTTTTGAAGCCCACCCATGATTAAATATATCAGGTTGAAATATCAAAATGTTCATATATGTAGGTACAACCACCACCTTGAAAATAAAACAAGATTTCTTGCTAGCCAGTTGCCTTCTAATATGTTCTAGGGTTCCCATTAATAGTAGCTCTGAAATAGTGCAGTTGTTGTGACCTTTGCCTAAGATATAGCAGGTTGCTACTTTGAAATTCAGCTGGTAGATAAGGCATATGGACAGATAAAGTACTATTTTTATTTCTATGAGTTAGCTAGTTTCCACCCTCAATTTAAAAACAAAAAAAATTTATTGTTGCAATATTTCATCATTTCTCCAGTCACTCAAACTCCCAGCTGCCAAAGGGCCAATTATTAAAGAAAATCCTTGGAAGAAATAAGGGTTAGGATTACTTCCCTACCAAAGTAACCAATGAACTTCCAAAGTTAGCTCTAAGGATATAAACTGCTCCAGCCAAAATAGTATAACTTAAGGCATAAGAGCAAAATGTTATTTTAAAACCACAGCTAGAAAATGTGCCCAAGATTACTTTCACGGTGAGTAGAAAGTGAAAAACAGGCAACATTGTCCATTTCTGCCCTCATTCTGGCAATGAGGCCTCACAGCAGTGTGAAGAAGTCTAAATTGACCCTTTTCATCTCAGCAACCTCTTCATTATTATAAGTGGTCCATCACACAGTCTGTCAGATGTTCAGGCTTGGACTTGCCATTTATTAATTATTAAATTTATTTGCCAACCGTCTCGTCTCACAAGGTGACTGAGCTGCTCATTGCTGTCTCAAAACCTTTAACTTATCCAAATACTTTAAATTATTTTTTGTCTTTTTCAAACTTAAGCCATTGTACATTGTGGTTGTTCTTATTCTCCATCTGACAGAAAATGGCTAGTGATTATTAATTATCTAAATCCGCTAGACAAATTTTCATTCATCATGGCACAGGTGGGAATATATTATATTATATAATATCATATAATATAATATAT
>WNWU01020924.1:0-11104 GCA_012654045.1 Ptyas mucosa | reverse complement strand
ATTCTATTCTATTCTATTCTATTCTATTCTATTCTATTCTATTCTATCCTATCCTATCCTATCCTATCCTATCCTATCCTATCCTATCCTATCCCATCCCATCCCATCCCATCCCATCCCATTCCATTCCATTCCATTCCATTCCATTCCATTCCATTCCATTCCACATTTTCTATTCCATTCCATTGTATTCTGTTAATCTGTTAATCTGTCTTGTCCTTTCCTGTCCTGTCCTATCCTAGTCTATTCTGCATTCTGTTCTGTTCCATTCCATTCCATTCCGCCTTGACTTTGCTCATTGAAATGTCACAAAAGGGATCACATGACCCCAAGGACACTGTGACCATCCTAAATATGAACCAGTTGCCAAGGATCTGAATTTTGATCCCATGACCGAGGGGATGCTGCAAACAGTGTGGAAAATGGTCATCGGTCACTTTTTTCCAGTGCCTTTATAACTTTGAATGGTCACTAAATGAACCATTGTAAGTCGAGGACTACCTGAACAGCCTCATAGTTCTCCAGGGTGGATGGGGAAGTAAGGGAGGTCACAGTTGCGACATTGTAGCCATGGCATCCACTGTTGTTCTTGTCTCATTTTACATCGTGATCTAATCTAATCTTAAAATCTAATCTCTTCTTAAAAGCCTCTGGTGGTGGAGCATTCACAACTTCTGGAGGCAAATTGTTGCACTGATTAATTGTTCTCACTGTCAGGAAGTTTCTCCTTAGTTCTAGGTTGGATCTCTCTTAGAGAAGCTTCCACTCATTGCTTCTTGTCCTGCCCTCTGACGCCAACCTCTTTTTCTCTGGACAGCCCCCTAATACTGGAGCACAGCTATGGTGTCTCCCCAAACCTTCTGTTTAATAGGCTAGTGATGGCTAAGCTTTTCTGGACCAAGTGCCCAAAGCGTGTGCGTGTGAACCCCCCCCAATGCAATGTGTGCACAGCCCCCTGCATGCACCCCACCCCATGCGTCCGCATGTGTCCCCCCACATGTGTCTTGCCCCCATGCATGCACGTCCCCCCCCCACATGCACAGCAGAGACCCGAAGACCAGGAGGCGCATGTGCATGCACAGCAGAACTGGGGTGATGGCTCGTGTGCTATCAGAGAGGGTGCTGCGTGCCACCTCTGGCATGTGTGTGCCATAGGTTCGCCATCATGGGGCTACATCTACCTAGCTCCATCCACTGTTCATTATATGGTTTAACCTCCAGACCCCTAATAATCTTTGTTGCTCTTCTCTGTGCTCTATCCATGGGTCTTAGCATTTTGTTAATAGAATAGAATAGAATTCTTTATTGGCCAAGTGTGATTGGACACACAAGGAATTTGTCTTGGTGCATAAGCTCTCGGTGTACATAAAAGAAAAGATACATTGGTCAAGAATCATAATCATGACTATCACTTAATGATAGTCATAGGGAAACAGTCAATATAAATCTTAAGGACACCAGCAACAAGGTTACAGTCATACAGTCATAAGTGAGAGGAGATGGGTGATAGGAACGATGAGAAAATTAATAGTAATGCAGACTTAGTATGCAGTGTTCTATAGCTTCGTTTTGAGGTAGGAGTTGAAACAGTTTATGTCCAGGATGTGAGGGGTCTGTAAATATTTTCACAGCCCTCTTTTGGACTCGTGCAGTATACAGGTCCTCAATGGAAGGCAGGTTGGTAGTAATTGTTTTTTCTGCAGTTTTAATTATCCTCTGAAGTTTGCGTCTGTCTTGTTGGGTTGCAGAACCAAATCAGACAGCTATAGAGGTGCAGATGACAGACTCAATAATTCCTCTGTAGAACTGTATCAGTAGCTCCTTGGGCAGTTTGAGCTTTCTAATTGTAATTGTAATTGTAATGTGAATTTTTGTTTTATTTTTAAGATCTAGGAAGATCTGTAGGAGACAAAACTCAGAACGATGGTAGTAGACAACAAGCCTTAGCTCTGGTGCCCATGAAGATCGGTAGCTACAACAGCCCTCTGATCTCCACAACAGGTTTTCCAGAAAGCAAACCCTGCAGAAAACAAGGACAAGATAGAAATGCTTCAGTGAAATGTGGGAGGATAGTAACTCAGCTTATGACATGATCCTTGGTGGAGGAACAGAGACACGATGTCCCTATTTTATTTAATTTTTTTGCCAGTTGAACGTGGGAGGGTTGACAACAACAGTATTAAGCAACAGTTTAGGAGAAAAAATCTAGGCAAGATACGTTACATTTTCAGCAGAACTATCAGGACCCGATTAATCTCTTCTGAAGATGCTAACAAAGCTATCCTCACACGTGTGCAGATCAGTGGTGGGTTGCTCCTGGTTCTGTCCAGTTCTTGCGAACCGGGAGCGGTGGGAGGCTCCGCCCACTGGCTTGGATGACATAATGGACGATCTGCGCATGTGCAGGAGCTTCTGCACATACGCAGAAGCGCACATGCGTGCACGAGTGAAGCACATGCACGTGCACTCCTATTGCAAACTGGTAGTAAAGGTAACTACAACCCACTTCTGGTGCACGTACACATATACAACTAAATCAGAGGAAGTATAGTGACCTCAAGTATTAGAAAGTTCCTATGGATTTCATCCCAATTTGGCAATCATCAAATACTATTTGTGACACCTGAATTATCAGAATAGAATAAAGCTGGAAGGGACCTTAGAGGTCTTCTAGACCAGCCCCCTGCTCAAGCAAGAGAATCTATATCATTCCAGACAAGTGACTGTCCAGTCTCTTCTTAAAAACCTCCAGTGATGAAGTCCCTAAAACTTCTGATGGCAAGTGGTTCCATCAGTTAATTGTCCTCACTGTTAGGAAGTTTCTCCTTAATTCCAGGTTGCTTCTCTCCTTGATTAGTCTCCAATCATTGTTTCTTGTCCTTTGTCATAATTATTAAATGAATCACTGCAGTTGTTAAGGAACATTAACATTTGTTAAGTGAATCACTGCCGTTGTTAAGTTAGTAACACGGTTGTTAAATGAATCTGGCTTCCCCATGGATGTTTCTCGTCAGAAGGTCACAAAAGGGAATCACATGATCCCAGGATAAGGCAACTGTCATAAATAGTTGCCAAGCATCCAAATGTTGATCAAGTGGCCATGGGGATGCTGCAATGGTTGTAAGTGTATTACAATATCACTTTTTTCAATTCTGTTGTAACTTTGAACAGTCACTAAATGAACTGTTGTAAGTTGGGGACTCTCTCTTTCCCTCTTCCTCTCCCTCTCCCCCTCCCTCTCTCCCTGTTGTGACCCAGGCCCAAGTAAGTAGTAGGAAAATCAGTCAGTGAAAAATCAAACAAGCTTTATTTGAAGAGCTGAGAATTATTTCATTCCCAGCGTCGTTCAACTAAATTAAAGCAAATTCCTCCCAACACAAATTCCTCAGTCTTATCGCAAATCTTGGTCCAATTAGGCAAACTGCCAAAGGCCTTTCTTGGTAAACATTCAAAAGTCACAGATATAAAAATAAATATAAGACGTAGACGAAGAAGAAGACAAAGCTACCAACGTTGTTTTCCAGCAAAGCCCAAATGCCGTTGCTGGTCTGTTTTAAGCCTTGTGGGAGGGGCCAATCATCTCTTGGCCCTACTCCCAAGTTGTCCTTTTTTGCTTGAGCTGCTCTTGCCTTCTGGCAGCTCTTCTCATGTGTGCATTAGGAACAGGCTCCTCCTGTTCCTCTGCCTCACTTCTATCAGTCACTGGAGGCTCTGGAGTCTGCATCCCACTCCCCGATGGCCCTGGCCCCATCTCTGCCTCTGATGCAGAGCCCTCATCTGGGCCTTCCCCAGCCTCCAGGACTGGCCCATGTTCTTCCTCAGCCTCATCGCTGTCCGACTCCGCTGCCAGATCCGCAGGCTGCTGGCGGACCACAACACTCGCTTTCCTTCTCTTAAAGTTGACTCAGCCTTCCATCCTTACAAGGTGGGTAAAATGAGGACCCAAATTGTCGGGGGCAAGAGGCTGACTCTGTAAACCACTTAGAGAAGGCTATAAAAGCACTATGGGGTGGTATACAATGGTACCTCAATACTCACCATTGGTTGAAAGTCTGGGATTCACAACAGGTACGAAAAACTACAACTGTTAAAGAAACCATGTGACTTACCACGTGGCCCTCTGTTTTGGCCGGGAAAAACATTCCATCTGTCCTTTTTCTTTATATCCGTGACCTTCCCAGCATGGCCGACTTCCTGTCCACCTTCTTCGGCCAACCCCCACTTCTTTTTGTGGTGTGCAGAATACCAAAGTGTACCAGGATAACATTGGCACATCAAAATGTGTCGAGTACCAAATTCGCCGAGTTTTAAAGCAGTTGGATACCGAGGTACCACTGCAAAAGCCTAAATGCAATAGCTATTTCTATATACAGAATACCACAACAATACGGTTGTCATATCGTAGAAAATATTGTAGGAAAATATTGACAGACAGGGTGGCCTAGTGGTGAATGCCCCAGACTAGAAAGCAAGAAATCATGAGTTCAAGTCGTCACTTAGCCATGAAAGCTAGCTGGGTGACTTGGGGCCAATCATCAGGAGTCCATGAGTTCTAGCCTCATTTTAGCCATAACAGTGAGCTGGGTAACTCTGGGCCAATGACCAGGAGACAGTGAGTTCTAGTCCTGCTTTAGTCATGAAAGACAGTTGGGTAATGTTGTGGCCTGCCATCTGCCAGTAGAGCTGGCAGCAGACTTGGACAATGAGGAAGTTGAGGAGGAACCTGGGCCAGTGCTGAAGTCTGGGGAACAGGGGTGAAATGCTCCCGGTTTGGACCGGATAGGGTGATCTGGTAGCGATGATGGCTGGTAGTTTGGAGAACCGGTAGCGATGGCAGCTGGAGGCTCCGCCCACCTGCTTAGCCTCTGCAGCCCACTGGCCCCTCTTGCCCTTCTCTTTCTGAGTGCAGCGCTTCTGCTTGTTGGGCCACTTCCCCGCAGTGCTTCTGCTGGTGCCACCATGCAAGCCTCCCATGAGGAAAAAAAGGGAAAAAGCAAAGTGGCTGGCTGCAGAGCTGCCAGCTTCAGGAAGTGGCCCAACAGGCAGAAGCGACATGCCCAGAAAGAGACTCTGGCCTTGCCCTGCCCTCTCACCACCCGCTCTCCCTTCACTTTGGGTTGGGGGGCTGGAGCCCAGAGACGCACCATTCACCAAAGCCCTGGAGCTTCTGCCTGCTCACCGCCTGCCTCAACCGGGTCGGGGAATGCACCATTCCCCAACTCCAGCCTTGCCGCAGAGCCGCCACTTGCTTGCCCTTCGCCACACAGCGTGTTCTATTCCTTACCTTTCTCCCACGGCTGGCTGCCAGGGAAGGCAAGCGCACACCATTTATTTCATTCATTCATCAGTGGTAGGTTGGGTGTGCGCTTGTGCAGCCGACACATGGACCAGGGCGGCGATGGTGGCACATTCAAGGAGAGCAGCTCTGGTAACTTTCGGGTGCTTGCCTTCCCTGGCAGCCAGCCGCGGGAGAAAGGTAAGGAGTAGGACACGCCGCATGGCGAAGGGCGAGTGGGAGGCGGCTCTGCGGCAAGGCTGGAGTTGGGGAATGGTGCATTCCCTGACCCTGTTGAGGCAGGCGGTGAGCAGGCGGCAGCTCTGGGGCTTCAGTGAATGGCACGGATGGCAGAATAGAAATTTAAAATGTTTTCCTACCGGGTTCTGTGGGTGTGGCTTGGTGGGGGGGGGGGGTTCTTGTGACTGAGTGGGCATGGCTGTGAGTGACATTGAGTTGGCCACGCTCACTTAGTCACAGGACACCCCACCACCACCAAGCTACGCCCACAGAACCGGTAGGGAAAAATTTTAGATTTCACCCCTGCTGGGGAAGGCTCTGGTGGATACTCTGTACTTCTTCCTTCTTCTATTTTCCCCACCACAACAGCCCTGTGATGCGATGGGCTAGAGGTGGAGCTCTCGCCTCACAATTAGGAGGCTGTGAGTTCGATCCTAGGTAGAGGCAGATGTTTCTCTGGGCACACTGAGAATATATCTGCTGCGAACTCCGCATTGGTGACAGGAAGGGGATCTGGCCAGTAAACACTCGGCTCCATTCAATTGCCCTGACTCCACCCCGGTGCAATGGATTACAGGGTCATTAAAAGACCAAAAAAAGTCCTACAAAACCAGCCCTGTGAGATGGGTTGAACTGAGAGAGAAAAATTAGCCCAAAGTCGTCACATCTAAGGTAAGACTAGAACTTGCAACCTTCTGATTCCTTAGCTAGTACCTTAACCACTAGACCAATTTGGCTCCTAAGTATGTTCTAATGAAAATCAGTGATAAATATGGGCTCTGCCCAGCCTTCAACATTATAAGAATGACATATCACCGGCCTTATTGTATGGTACAACAGTGGGTATAATTCGGCTGCAGAATTATAGTTTTCAAATGAGCGCAGTTACAACCTCCCTGACTTCGTTTATGGTTGGTGCCCATAAACTCATCCTAAATCCCTGGATGGGGGCAGATGATAGGTAAAGAATTAAGATTACAATGTGCTTGACACCCCCACTCATAATTGATTGCCCCCTCCCATTATTACTTGGGAGACTAATTCTGTGCAGGCAGCAGGACGATTGGAGAGGTTTAAATATTATTTATGCCTCAACATGCTTATTCCCTCCCTCTCCATTAAAGTTTACTAAAGGATTGTTAGGACACCATTGTAGCTGGTAATTGTGTAGCAACCCGTGATAATTGCATGAATTTGCACTGATTACGTAAATGCACAATAATTATAACTTAAGCGGCTTTCTGTGGTCGAGCTTTGAAATATATATGGTTTGTCACTGGAAGAAAAGACACAGGATTGTAGGGAAATGTGGGGTGGAGTTTTTAAGGTGTGATGCTAGCATTTCAAAACCATGGTTTGCTTTTATTCTGAACATTTGGATCTTAAGCCACAGTTCATGATTTTTTACCTATTTCTGTTCAATCCTATCAAATGTAAAGATTATTGGTTGCTTTCAAATAAAATTTAAATCTTGTAAGAAGCACCATCACTGCAGAAACTAAAAAAAATATTAATTTGCAAGACTTTTTGGTCAAAAATTAATTTGGACTGTTTGCAAGACTTGTTTCAAGTAAACTAATAATTCCTAAACCTCAACATACAGTTCTCAATTATGGGTATAATAACATAGGTAAAGGTAAAGGTAAAGGTTTCTCTCGCACATATGTGCTAGTCATTCCTGACTGTAGGGGGGTGGTGCTTGTTATGTCCTTATAAGGACATCCGCCTGGGGATTGGATAATCCTCCGGGCGGGAAATTTGAAACACTGTCATTTGACAGCTGGTCTGCTGGAGCGCTATAAAAGAGCTCCGGCAGCACAGCCGTTCGTCTGTTCTGACTTAGTTGAGAGCTGAATAAAACTTGTTGAACAGACCCCGCTGGTCTCGTCTTCTTTCCCTGCGCCTGATCCAACACTGGCGATGAAGGAGTTGTGAAGAACCGCCACGCGGAACGAACCTCGCTCATCGAGCCAACCTGAGCTGAAGTCACTGAGCTGGTCACTAAACATGGAGGCTTCGCAAGCCGCGATGGCTCCGATCTCCAAGTTCGACCGCAGAGTGGAGAAATGGACCTTGTATCTGGTACGGTTCCGCCAGTTTCTGCGAGGAAACAACTACCAGGACCTCTCCGACGAATGGAAGAGAGCCCTTTTCCTGGCGCACTGCGGCTCTGAAGTGCTGGAGATGGCCATCGACCTCGTGTCCCCAAGGAACATTGAGGAAATGTCATGGGCCGACTTGCAAGATGTGCTCAAGGAGCACTACGCACCCACAGGGACTCCCATTGCCAACAGGTTCACCTTCCAACAGAGGAATCAGTTGGAAGGGGAATCCATCAAAGACTTTGTGGCGGCTCTCCGGCAACTCGCGTCAAATTGCGAGTTCGACAACGTGGAGAACGCCATTAGGGACCGCATTGTCTTCGGCATGAGGGACATTGGACTTCAACGAAAGTTCCTCAGCCGAAAGAAGATCCTGTTAAAAGACGTCGTCGAGGAGGCGATCACAGCCGAAATCTCGGAAAAAGCAGCGGCCGCTATGAGCAGAGCTAAAGGGGTGCACAAATTACAGCGACACTCCAAAAGCTCATCTGAAGACTCGTCTGCCAGCTCCTGCTCCGACGACGAAATGGCCGTCCACAAGGTTTCCCGCCAAAACCATCGCGAGCGCGCTCAAGATGGCGCCAGGACTGAGCGCTGCGCTAGCTGTAAAGGAAACTATGCCAGGGCCAAATGTCGCTGGAGAGATGCCATCTGCCGACGCTGCAACAAACGGGGCCACATCGCAGAGGCCTGCAGGGCCGAAGCACCCGCTCCGGGTCCGTTTCCCCCCGGCTGGGGTGAGAAATGGCAAGATAACCAAAGGTCATCCAAACGGTCCTCGGCCAGGTCCCAACAACGCGGCAGTGGCTACACGGCGAGCGGAGTCAATCACCAGGCCTCCGGCATCCACACCATCGATGACACGGCCGCGAAGTTCCATGCCACCATCATTGTGGAAGGAACACCCTGCTCCATGGAAGTAGATTCGGGATCAAACTACTCCATCATGGACTGGCATCAGCTGAAGCATCTGAAACCAGAAGTCTGCAAAAAAGACCTCAAGCCTCTGCGAGCGCGTCTCGTTTGCTTCAGTGGCAACCCTGTCGAGATCCTGGGAAGGACGTCGCTCCGGGTCACCTACCACGATTTCCAGGGCGTCCTACCCATCACCATTGTGGGGCACAGCCGCCCGAGCCTGCTGGGGATGGAGTGGTTCGAGCCATTGGGGCTGTCAATCAGTGGGATTCACCAAATTCGCAGGGATGAACTCGACACCCTCATCGAAGAGTTCAAGGAAGTCTTCGATGGTAAGCTGGGGAAATTTGTGGGGAAACCTATTTCCTTTAATTTGGATAAAACCATTACCCCATCAGGCTAAAGCCCCGCAGGGTTCCGTTCGCCTTGTGGCCCAAGGTCGACGCCCAGATAGATAAGCTTGTCGCCCAAGGCATCCTGGAACCGATCGATCATGCTGCATGGGAGACCCGCATTGTGACCCCAATGAAGCATGATGGGTCTGTGCGCATCTGCGCCGACTATAAATGTTCGATAAATAGGGCCCTCCAGCAGAGCGCATATCCGGTCCCAGTGGTGCAACATCTGCTGCACTCACTTGGGAGCGGATCAATATTCGCAAAATTGGACCTGGCCCAAGCTTACCAGCAATTGCCAGTGGACGAAAAGACTGCAGAGGCACAAACTATTGTCACCCATAGGGGGGCTTTTAAATGCACGCGCCTCCAATTTGGAGTCAGCGCAGCCCCAGGAATTTTTCAATCATTTATGGAACGCCTTCTCCAAGGCATTCCAGAGGTGGTCCCTTACTTCGATGATGTCTTGATCTCCGGCCACTCTAAAACCCAACTGCTTGAGCGACTGCGCACGGTCCTACAACGGTTCAAGGAGAAGGGTTTGAGAGTCAGGAGAGACAAGTGCATCATTGGAGTCCAGGAGGTCGAGTTCCTGAGTTATCTCATTGATAAGAACGGCATCCACCCCACCAAATCCAAGGTTAAGGCCATACATGAAGCTCCTGCCCCTAAAAACAAGACGGAGCTTCAGGCGTTTCTGGGACTACTGAATTTTTACAGTGTCTTTCTGAAACAGAAAGCCTCCGTGGCTGAACCGCTCCATCGCTTGCTGGGGAAGGCGGCTCCCTGGAGATGGGGGAAGGAAGAGGAAGCAGCATTCAAATCTGTAAAAGACCTGCTATCTTCCAAGAGTGTCCTCATCCAATACCACGAGACACTCCCCCTACTGTTGACATGCGACGCATCTCCCTATGGCATCGGAGCAGTCCTCAGCCACCAGTTCCCGGATGGGAAAGAAGCGCCCATCGCTTATTTCTCAAAGACGCTGTCGAGCGCTGAGAGAAATTACAGCCAGCTGGACAAAGAAGCCCTGGCCATCGTTGCTGGCATCAAGCGTTTCCACGAATACTTATACGGGCGAAAGTTCACCGTCATCACAGACCACAAGCCACTGCTGGGTCTATTGTCCAGGGACAAGCCCACACCGAACTACACATCACCCAGGATGACACGCTGGGCAATTTTCTTGGCCGGATACTCTTACGTGCTGAGCCACAGACCCGGCAGCAACATCAGCAACGCTGATGCATTAAGCAGGTGCCCGTCAAAAGACCTGGTGGAGGACCCAGCCCCCACCCTGGGACTGCATCACATCGATAATGACCAGGCTTGCCCGGTCACATCCGCAGATGTGGCAGCGCAGACCCAGAAAGACCGGACTTTGAAGCAGGTGCTATCTTGGGTGCTGCACGGGTGGCCACCGGGAGAGCTGACCAACGACTTCAAACCGTTTGCAAAGAGACAACAGGAGCTGTCATCCATGAAGGGCTGCCTGCTATGGGGAGACAGGGTCGTGGTTCCCCAAGCGCTGCGCCAAAAGACATTGAAAACCTTGCACAACGGGCACCCTGGCATAGTGCGCATGAAGGGACTGGCACAGAGTTACGTCTGGTGGCCATCTTTGGACAAAGACATTGAGGACTGGGTCTCCAGATGTGACCCGTGCCAGGAAGTCCGCCCCGCCCCACCGCAGGCACCGATTGCCGAATGGGAGACACCTAGCAACCCGTGGGCGCGGGTACACATTGACTTTGCGGGGCCAATGCAGGGCAAGTACCTTCTGATTGTGGTGGACACCTTTTCTAAATGGCTCGAGGTCATCCCCCTGGCATCCATCACGACCGAAGTCACAATTAAAGCTCTCCGGTGCCTATTTGCAACCCACGGGCTACCGGACGTGCTCGTTTCCGACAACGGCCCGCAGCTGACCTTGAAGCCCATGGAGGAGTTCCTGGCCGGCTTGGGCATCCGTCATGCCCTCTCTGCCCCCTACAGACCAGCAGGGAACGGACAAGCTGAGAGGATGGTGAGGTTCACCAAGGAGGCTCTTGCCAGAATGGGACCAGGCGATTGGCAAGAGAAAATTGACAGATTCCTCCTGATCCAGCACATTACGCCGCATGCCACCACAAAAAAGAGCCCGGCCGAACTGCTGATGGGCAGGAAGTTGAGGTCAC
>WNWU01020922.1:0-17314 GCA_012654045.1 Ptyas mucosa | reverse complement strand
ATTGCAGATCCAAGCATCCCTCTGCCCCCCCCACACCCACCACCCCCCTTTCCTCATCATCTATCTCCAGGCAAGCCTTGGGACTCAAAAGCCTTTTGCCCTTTCAGAGGGTCTCTCAGTCCCACCGGGGTTTGCCGAGAGGCATCCAGTGGCTATTCAAGGTTTCTTTTTTTTTTAAAGCCCCCCTCCTCTCCCCCAAAAGAAACCTCAGTCCATTCAATCCTGTTCCTGCTTTCTTACTGTCTCTTGGAAACCTTTCAAGAGAGCATTTGTTCAACCTGCCAAGTTAAATCCTTCACTCTCATGTCAAGGGGGAGTGGGGGAGAGAAAGGAGGGGAGGGGGAGAGAGAGAGAGAGAGGTTGCTCACAACACCCAGCCTCAGATTAGAGCCAATTCTTCTAGCCCCAGAACATCCTTTAAGTTAAAAGAGATCAGATCAGCGATTCCAGTTTTGTCTGCCTGTCTGTCTGTCTCTCTCTCTCTCCATGTGTATGTTTGTAGGAAACATGTGCACATACCCCAAACTCCCAGGGATGATAGGGGAGGGGGGGGACCCCAGATTTCAAATCCTACCTCTCTCTCTCTCTGTGACCATAGAGGACAAGTCAAACGTCCTACCCTGCGGGCCATGCTGAGCTTCACAGATCCCTCCCCCCCACTCGTTTTTTAGGCCCATGTTTAATTACAGCTTCTAATTAAAGAGGAAGGGTCTTTTGGAAGAGGGGGGGGGGGAGTTCCGAAATGGAAGCCTTCCCTCCTTCCCGTGGGGGTGTCTCCAGGCAAGACCACCACACCTCCCCGCCCACCCCCACCCCAAAAAAGTTTGCAGGACAAAAGGGGGGGGGAAGAAATCTTGGAATTCTCCATTCCCGCCCCCCTCTCCCCTCCCCTCCTTCTGTTTTCTAAATCAGCCTCGGAGACTTTCTCCGGGGTTAAGGCAAGGAACTCCAGGCTCCTGTTTGAACTGCTGGCATTGCTGGATCGTTGCGTCCCTTCTGCTTTATTTTTGTTTTAAATTAATTTTACCGGCTAGCGTTCCAGCCAGAGAGAGGGGGGGGGAGAAGAGACCCTCCCCACACACACACCCGTGTTAAGAAGGCAGGCGCGCACGCACACAGACATACACATGCTTTTCCTGAGCTCCCCCCTTCTCCTGGCCTTCCTGGACAGATGTACGAAGGGAGGGGGGGGTGGCTATTCCAAGCCCTCCGCCCGCCCGCCCGCCCCCCCCCACCACATCCCTCCAGCCTAGCTTAAAGAGGCCTCAATTCCCAAGCCCGCGAGCGGAGGAAGGCGAGATTCCTCCTTCCACCCGGCTCTTTCTTTTTCTCCCCACGCCGCTCGCACATCTCTTTCCACGCGGGCGTCAAACTCTTCCTCCCTCCGCGGCCACCGATCCAGAAAAGGCGTCGCTTTTTTTTTAGGGAAAGGCGCTTGACCGGAGTGGAAAGCCGGGTCAGGAGACACGGGGGAGGGGGGAAGGGGGGCGCGGAATGGGGAGGGGAGAGAGAGAGAGCCAGGAAAAGCAAAAAAAGTGTGGGGGGGACATGCCTGCACCCACCCCTCTACTCCCGCCAGCCAAACCAGCAGCTTATTTTTAAACCTCCTTTGTTTTGTGTGTGTGTGTATGTATTTTTTTTTTTTAATGCCACAACCGAGCCTGCTCCGATTTGGCTTCCCTTGCCAAGGCAACATTGTTGCGGCTCTTCAAAACTTCAGATGCCACAAACACAACACACACACACACAAAAGAAACACCTCTCGCGGCTCAGTCGATACTGAACGCAGATTTATTCTTTGCTCCCCTCTTTTTTTTTCCTTGCACGCTTCCGCTCACCCCTGTGCGGATTTTATTTATATATTGAACGCAGATTTATATGTCAATCTTATATTATATTAGATTAGATTAGATATAAGGTTCTCTTTCCCGGGCGCCCTTCTCCTATCCCACCCCCTTGGCCACCGCAGGGGGGGGGGGAACCCACAACCACAAGCAACTTATTTAATCTCGCAGGCCAATTAATTAAGCGCATCTTCCCCCCCCCTTTCTCCCCCCTCCCCCCCAGGGAGCTCCCAGGCTTCAAGCCCACCCCGCGCCCAATGATACCCGAAAAAGCACCCCGGCCCCTTTAAGAAGTCTTCCCACTCTTCTGCTGGCAAGACACATTCGCTGGAGGAGCCCCCGTTTTTTGCAAGCTGGCCACCCAACCCCATCGCTCGCCAGCTCCATCCAACCTCGCCGCTTGCATGCCTGCCTGCCTTCTTCTCTCCGCTCCCCCGGACCTTTTCCATTGTTTCTGAAAGCCCCCCCAACCCCCACGGCCATGAGGGGGAACCCCCCCCCTCCAAAGGAAGGAACCCCGGGGCACCGAGAACGCGGGAACCAGCAGGACGCAAAAAAACTTACCTAGGGCTCGGCGCTGGAGAAGCCGAGCAGCTGGGGCGGCCGGCGGGCAAAACGCATAGGGAAGCCGGCGGGAAGCAAGGCAAGCATCCAAAAGGCCAAAAGGAGAAGCGGCATGGAAAAGAATTTTTTTAAAAAAAAAACCCAATACTGTCGTTTTCCAACCCCCCCCCCTTTTTTTTTTTTGCCCCCTCGCCCTGCGGATTGCAGGTCGCGGTCCGGCAGCTCGGGGAAGGTGAAGTTTTGTGTATCTCTCTCTCGCTCTCTGTGTGTGTGTGTCTCTTTTCAATCGCGCTTATTCCCTTGCTTTTTCCGGGGGACGAGAAAGGGGGGGGGGGTGCGGGCGGCGAAGAGAGGAAAATAATAATAATAAAATATAAAATAAAAATAAACCAGGATTTCAAAACAAAACAAAACAAAAAAACACCACCAACCCCAAACCTTCAACCCAGCCAAAGGGGGGAAGGAAAAAAAAAAGAGCACCGTGTTAGCAGAAAGAATAAAAGTGAATCAACTCGCAAGAGAAGCCCAGCAAGTTGAAGTGTCAAATTACATGGGCTATTTTATTACCAAAGGGCCCCGCGCTTCTGGCTGTTGGCAAAATCTGTCCCAGATTCCTATCTGAAAGGGAGCTTGGAGTAGACGCCTTCCGCTGGCTGGCTGGTTGGCTCCCTCCCCCCCTCTCTCCTCCGCCTCCCCCCCCCCTCCCCAAGCTCCCTTCGCTTCCACTCCACCTTCTGACCATCGAAAGTTACAATCCTGAAAAGCCAAGTTGAACAACGCAAATAATTGTCTTTCGATCCCTTCCCCCCCCGCACCCCCCTCCCTCTCCCTCCCTCTCCTCCTCCTCCTCCTCCCCCCTCGCATCAAAGGGGAGAACTTCCTGTCTGGGGGAAGCCAGCTGAATGGCAACCGGACCCGCTGATTGATAAAAAAGAAAAAAAAATCACCGGGGGTGGGGGGAAGAGAGAGAGAAAGGGAGAGAGAGAGAGAGAGAGAGAGAAAGGGAGACAGAGAGGTGGAAGGGAGAGAGAGAGAGGGAGAGAGAGAGAGAGGTGGAAGGGAGAGGGGGAAAGAGAGAGAAAGGGAGAGAGAGGTGGAAGGGGAGGAAAAAAGGGGGATCCCCACCCCCCGCGAAGCCTTTGGCACTTTCTTCGCCGTTCTCCGCAGGGGGAAACCCTCCCCCCTTCCTTGACACACATACACACATACACTCACGGCTCGCTCGCGTGCAAAACCAGCTGCCTTCCGCTTTGCACGCTTATTGTTTGGCGTTCGGGGGAAGAACGCGGAGCTCCGGGAAGGGGGTTTTCGGAGACGGGGGTTTTCCTACGAGACTGGACAGATCGTGTGTCCCCCTACCCTCCTAGACAGACAGACAGACCGGCCGACCCTGCTTGGGTCCCTCGAGCGCAGCCCGATCCGGCTTCCTCTGCGGGATCGCGCAAAACCCCAGACGCTGCCCGATGGGGTGGGATGCGATTCCAAAGGGGGTGGGGTGGGGGTTTGCTTGCTCCCCAGGTGAGCGGCGCTGAACCTCCCCTCCCCAAACCTCTCTACCTGTTTGGAGAAGAAAACCTCGCCGGAGCCCCGCGGGCAGCTTACTTCGGAGTAAAAGCCGGTACCTTTTGCTTGGCGTATTTATGAAAGGGCGCAAAGACGACGAGACCCAAAGGCTACCGCGTCTTATATTCATTTTTTTTCTCTTTATTTTTTTATCAGCTATATCTTATTTAATCTTTATTTATTTTATTTATTTATCGGTATTTATTTATTTATTTATTTACGCCAGGCGCACGGAAGACCCGCCGGGCAGCCGAGTCCAAATAGATGCCCCAGAGGGAAGTTCCCCAATCCTGGATACAGCGCCGAGAGCTTCTCCGGGGGAGGGGGAAGGGGAGGACGGGCCAAAATTGGAGGGTGGGGCTTCTGCTCCAGAGGAGGGGCGAAGGGGCGTGGTTTTTTTTAAACGCCCACCTCCCTCCCGGGAGACCCCCACTTCTCTCGGCTTTCACCGATCGCCTTTTTGTAAAGGTTTCTTCACCCCCCCCCCCCAAAAGAAGGGAGCCCTGGCAGCCCTCCCCCTCCTTTCTGGTCCGCCTTTTCACTACCCTTCCCCGGGGGAAGCGGAGTCGGGTTCGGCGAAGGCGCCGCGGAAGCGCGATCCCCGGGCCTGTCTTCCTTCCTCCTTGCCAGGATCGCGCAAGCTCCTTTTTTTTTTTTGAGACCCCCGCCCGAAATTGTTTAATTCTCAGATCGAGCTCTCCAGACCCCCAATCCTACGATCTTATCGGGCAAAAAGTGGAAGGCGGGTGGGGAGACAAGAGTCGGGAGCCCCCCCCCCCCAAAAAGTCAAGAGAAGCAAACGAGACCCGCGCTTTGAAATTGTCGGGGATCCAATCTTTTTATTCATTTTTTAAAAGAGCCCCCAAATGCTTCTCTCCCCCCCTTCCCTCGCTCCCCCAAATATTTCCAGCCCGATCGCTGTCGTTGCAGCGGGAACGAAGCGAGCAACGTGCCTTCAAACCACCCACCCCATCCCCGGTTGCTGGGGAAAGGGGGCCGGGGATCAGGGCATTCGGTTTCACCCCAATTCCAGCGCTTCTCCGCCTTCCTCGTTTTGTGTGGGTACCGGGGAGGGGAAGGAAGGAAGGAGACATAAGGCAAGGCAAAGCAAGAGATAGTAAGGAAAGAGGAGGAAAGGAAAGGGTAAGTAACAAGGAAGGAAGGAGACCCAAGGCAAGGCAAGATAAAGAAAAGAAAGGAAAGGAAAGGAAAGGAAAGGAAAGGAAAGGAAAGGAAAGGGGAAGTAAGCAAGTAAGTAACAAGGAAGGAAGGAGACAGCAGTCGATTTTCCATCTTAAATTTCTGGGTAGGGAAAATCTTTCCCGAGGTTCATATATATCTCCCAGCCTTTCCACTTCTTGGCTTCACCCTGATCAGGCAACAGATGCCCAGTATCCTAAGAGGCACAGGAGGTCGGGGATCTTCAATCTTTCTCCTAGGCGAAAAACGCCAGGGAAGGGGGGGAGACAAGATGCCTAGGATTGGCCTGGTGGGGGGGAGGGGTCCAAGATTCCCCAATAGGGATTATGGTACTCTTCCCACCCACCGGGTGTCTTAACGCATGGGCCTGATGGGCACTTGCCCGTGGGCCCCAGGAGCATAATAGGGGCCCCATATTAATCTGTGTATGTTAACCCTTCGATGAACCTTGTAACATAAATCAGGGGTTACCAACTTTTCGGATCTCAGGGACCACTAAATTCATAATTTTAAATCCCGCGTACCACTGATTTGATTTTTTTAAAAAAGAAATAGTATTTAGTGCAATATAAAAAATGTAGATAATTTTTCTGCAGACCACCAAAATTTTCTCATGGACCACTGGTATAAATACAGTAACATATTTAGTACATTTTACTTATTTGTACCCTATGACTATCATTAAGTGTTGTACCTTATGATTCTTGATGAACATATCTTTTCTTTTATGTACACTGAGCGCATGCACCAAGACAAATTCCTTGTGTGTCCAATCAATCACACTTGGCCAATAAAAAAATCTATTCTATTCTATTCTATTCTATTCTATTCTATTCTATTCTATTCTATTCTATTCTATTCTATTTTTAAAAATTAATATTAACATGCATTAATAGAAATTTAACACGGATCCTCCCCCCCCATGAAGAGACAAGCATGTTTTTAATGTTTCAACACCAATTTTGTTGGAAGTGCCAATAAAAGAAATGCATGTTTAATTTGATCGACCATTTATATTTTTATTCCTGTGAATACTTGTCATGGGGCCCCAGTACATTGCTTTCCCCGGGGCCCATAATGCTGTTAAGATGGCCCTGCCCACCCACCTACCCATCTTAAGACCAAAAAAGTGACCCTTGGATAACATGTGGGTGGGGGATCATGCTAGGCTGATCGTATTTCACTGGCTACTTTCCAACCCATCATTCCTAGTCTAACAGGAGCTTCCCCTTGGATATGTACTGGTAGTCCTCGACTTAATAGTTCAGTTAGTGACGGTTCCAAAATTCCAAAGGCATGGAATAAAGTGATTTACGACCATTTTTCCCACCGTTGCAGCATATCCCCATTGTGATCAACATGCAGAGGCTTGGCCAGCTGGTTCATATTTATGATGAATGGCTGAGTGTGTATGGACAAGCAAAGTCAAGGGGGAAGCCAGATTCACTTAAACAGCCGGGTTTAGTAGCTTAACAACTTCAGTGATTCGCTTAACGACCGTGGCAAGAAATGTCGTAAAACAGGTCAAAACTCACTTAACAAACACCTCGCTCAACAATAACAGAAACTTGGGGTTCAGGGGTGGCCGTAAGTTGAGGATTACCTATATTTCCCCTTTGTTGCCCGGGGAGAATAGGACTTGGAAGTTAATTCAAGTTTATACCAAAGGAGAAGGGGACAAAGTGTGATAAGGGACCCCAATTTTTATCCCTGGGTTCAAGGGGGAGGAGGGAGCACTCATCCTGAATATCCAACCTCTAATGTTCAAAAAGCTTTACTTTTCAAGCCAGGAGCCTTGGGAACTCCTTGCGACTGGATTTGCAAAACCATCCCCGCTGCTTTTGAAAAAAAAGAAAAAAAAGGCCGGCTACGGTCTCTGGGTTACGACTAGCAGAGGATGCCGGAGGCCCACCCCGGCATCGCAAACGCAGGCTCCCCCCCACACCTTTTTTTTCTTTTCCCCTCGCAAGAGATCCTTCTTTTGGCTAGGCTCCGAGACTCCGTTCCGGGGTTTAAGAGTGTTCCGGCTTCCGCGTTTTGTAGCCAGCCGCCGTGTCAGATGGAGAGCTGAATAACAAAGGCAAGTTTTGAGAGCAGCAGCAGCAGCAGCAGCGTTGGGCTGAGTGACGTCAGGGAACAATGCCTGTGCCAGCAGCTTTCCCCTCTCCAAGATGCGCGCGCATCGCCCCGACGCTGCGGCTTCTCCCTTCCGAAGCCGGACTCCGTTCTCGGACATTGAGCTCCTTAAAGGGATATGCACCTTTTATGAACTACCAAAAAAAAAAAAAAAGGGAGCGGGAGGGGAAACACCATTTGATGCAGACTTTCCTTGCTTTTCCATAGAGGGGGTTCATTCTGCAAAAAGGCTTTTTCACTGAAAAGGCCTGGAGGCTAAAAACATACGAAGAAGGGCTTGCAGGAATTGAACCCCAAATTTATGTTGCTGAGCAAGAGATGTGTTAAGTCAAATTCTGCCCCGTTTTACTACCTTTCTTGCCGCTGTTGTTAAGTGAATCACAGCAGTTGTTAAATGAGTGACGCGTTTGTTAAGTGAATCTGGCTTCCACCTGTTGACTTTGCTTGTCAGAAGGTCTCAAAACGAGATCGTGTAACACCACCATCCCAACACAGTAGCCGTCATAAATGTGAGTCAGTTGTCAAGCATCCCAAGGTAAATCATGTGATCCTGGGGAATGCTGCAACAGTCGTAAGTGTGAAAAACGGTCATAAGTCACTCTTTTCAGTGCCATTGTAACTCCCAAACGGTCATAATAAGCGAACTTTTGTAAGTCGAGGACTAGGTGTTGTGGCCACCGAAAGATTCCCCAACCGAAAGGTGCTTTTTCCAAAAGACAACTAGATTTTCTTTTCTTTTTGGAAAACATTTCTTCACTTCTCATCCAAGAAGCTTCATCAGTTCTTCAGTTTAGAACCGAAGAAGCTTCTTGGATGAGAAGTGAAGTATTTTCAAAGAAAAAAACAACCACAACCTTTTGTTTCGAAAAAGCACCTTTGGGTTTGGATCAGGGGTGGGTTCAACTTACCTTTACTACTGGTTCACAACGGGATCGCGCATGCGTAGATCGCCTATGACGACATCCAGGGTGGTGGGCAGAGCCTCCCGCCGGTTTTACTACCGGTTCTTGCGAACCGGTCTGAACCGGGGAAAATCCACCACTGGTTTGGATCTTTCGGTGGCCACCAAATTTCAGATGCTACCTTGAATATTTTTCAAGTTTCAGTTGTTCAAGTTAATAATTTCACAGTTGCTTGTGATGGTTTTGCAAGGAAAATGAGGGAAACTCCTAAAGATGCAATTGTCTTTAATTTTCCCCTGATGTAGAGTGAGTCAATTGGATGGATTGACTCTGGAAAATCACAAGGTGGAGTGGTGCACTGGGAAACGAAAAGCAACAAAACATTTGCGGTTGAAATATATATAAGCTTAGTATAATGAAATTTTAATTCTTTTAAAATTTTAAAATCTTAAGTTCCGGAGTTCGCAGTATGTCTGCTTCTTTTTTTACTAATATACCTGGAACTCGTATTTTTAGAATAGTTTGTTATACACACACACACACACACACACATATATATATATAATTTATATTTCGCTGATAAATTTGGTATAAAATGGTTTGTTGTGAATGCGACTGCTTGAGGGCTCCTAGATTGGAGCTGAAACACGAAAGGGATGCAGTATGCTCCCTCCCACATGCTGGGGTAGACCAGGTGTCTCGATAGAAAAATACTTTATATGTGTGTGTGTGTGTGTGTGTGTGTGTGTGTGTGTATGTATGACTATGCAT
This sequence comes from Ptyas mucosa, assembly GCA_012654045.1. Lineage (NCBI taxonomy): Eukaryota > Metazoa > Chordata > Lepidosauria > Squamata > Colubridae > Ptyas > Ptyas mucosa. The sequence goes on along the minus strand of WNWU01020922.1, from coordinate 8,334 downwards.
GAAGTCAACCTGAGTCAAGTCTCACCTGAAAAAAGATTTCATTTGACAAAATCACTTAATGCAACCCACCGAGATTATTGGTCTCCGGGGCACTACGTCAGGTGGTTCAATGGATGCCAGGTATGTGTCATTAAATGTTACAAGGGGGGGGGACTGTTACCAACAATATGCAAATAAATAAATATGCAAATTAACACCACCCTTATGGCTTATAAAGTTAAAACAGCTTCTTCTCTAACAGGGACTTTCATTTCAAAACGATTCCGCATTAAAAAGATGCAACCGCAGGCAGGACACACAGACGCACACATTTTATACACACAAGTGTCCCAATACACTCAGTGCAAATAGAAAGATCCCCTATTAAAAAGAAGGAGGGGGGCGTGTAGAGCTGAGTTACCACTTCCTTCCTGATGCCTCTTGACAAGCTACCCCGAACAAGGTTGCATAAACTGTGGTTAAATCAATCATGGTTTCCTGTGCCATTTTTTCTCGGTGGCTTCCTTTCAAGACGTGCCGAGTCCTTTTGGGGGTTGACCCCAACTCTTGAGCCTGACTAGGTGACTCAGTAGCTAAGACACTGAGCTTGTCAATCAGAAAGGTCGGCAGTTCGTCAGTTCGAATCCCTAGTACAGGTCTCCTGCATGAGCAGGGGGTTGGACTAGATGACCTCCAAGGTCCCCCCCTTTTTTAATTTGATTTATATGCCGCCCTTCTCCGGAGACTCAGGGCGGCTTACAGTGCGCTAAGCAATAGCCTTCATACTTTTGTATATTTATACAAAGTCAGCTTATTGCCCCCACAAACTGGGTCCTCAATTTACCTACCTTAGAAAGGATGGAAGGCTGAGTCAACCTTGAGCCTTGGTGAGATTCGAACCTGCAATAATTGCAGGCAGCTGATGTTAATAACAGGGCTTTAGACCACTGTACTATCCAAGGCTCTGTTACTGTGATTACTGTGATCTTGGTGAGACCTTTCTAGCACTCCTTTGTCCATACTCAGCTGCTTACCCAAGTTTCAGAATAGAACAGAATAACAGAGTTGGAAGGGACCTCAGAGGCCTTCTAGTCCAACCCCCTGCTCAGGCAGGAGACCTTAAACATTTTCAGACAAATGGCTGTCCAGTCTCTTCTTGAAAGCCTCCAGCGATGGAGTACCCACAACTTTCGAAGGCAATGGAAGGGACCTTGAAGGTCTTCTAGTCCAACCCCCTGCTCAAGCAGGAGATCCTACACCAGGGGTGCCAAACCCGTGGCCCGTGGGCCTGATGCCAGTTTAGCAAAGGGGAAAAATGTCCTGATACGTCAGGTGACACCGCCATTATGATGCAGCGTATGTCTGTTCTGAAGAAGAGAAAGAACGAGGCCTACCTGATTAGCCTGACTAGGTGACTCAGTGGCTAAGATACTGAGCTTGTCGATCAGAAAGGTCGGCAGTTCGACAGTTCGAATCCCTAGTACAAGTCTCCTGCATAAGCAGGGGGTTGGACTAGATGACCTCCAACGTCCCTTCCAACTATGTTACTGTATCCCTGCCCTACACCATTTCAGACAAGTGGCTATCCAGGCTCTTCTTGAAAACCTCCAGTGATGGAGCACCCACAACTTTTGAAGGCAAGCTGTTAAAGAGCGTTAACTATAATAAATGAAATCAACATAAAGGCAACAGAGTCATTACATCCCATCCTACTATGGCATCCAGATTCACCTGATTCTCTCTAAGCCCTTAAACCAAACCTGTTTTGCCGGTTGGAAAGACAGCCGCACAATCTTGGGAGAAGACATGGCTGCTTTAAGGAGTTCCAGAAACTGCAGCCGTTCAAGCTTTCTCTGTGATCTGAAGCAGGGGCCTCCAACCTTGGCAATTTTAAGACTTGTGGACTTCAACTCCCAGAATTCTGAGAGTTGAAGTCCACAAGTCTTAAAGTTGCCAAGGTTGGAGGCTCCTGCTCCGAAGCACCTTTTTAGAACTGTGTCTCCTCTGTAGCCTTCAGATCTTCTTGCTTCCATTTTTTAATTTTTTTTTTTATTTATATGCCGCCCTTCTCCGGAGACTCAGGGCGGTTTACAATGCATTAAGCAATAGCCTTCATACTTTTGTATATTTTATACAAAGTCAGCTTATTGCCCCCACAAACTGGGTCCTCATTTTACCCACCTTAGAAAGGATGGAAGACTGAGTCAACCTTGATTGCTGATTGCGATTGGGCCCTGCCAAACCCTGAGGTCGTACAAGTACAAGAGATGAAGAGTGACACATGGTATTTGTAGTCTCTTGTTCATGACTAAAAATCCCCAGTGGAGGATGAACTGCTTGGGAGAAATCTCCACGGCTGATGAAATTGATCCTGCCTCAATTCTTGTTTTTCAGCCAGTCTTTGGGCTTCTGACCACAGATTGTTTTAGCTTCTCTATCTCCAGAATCCGCCTTAATCCCAGTAAAATGAAAACAAGACCTTCTTCCTTATTGTCGAGGCCACCCCATGCTAATTAGTTCCACTCCTAACTCCTCCTTATAGAAATCTCTTGCGGACATTTTATAGTTAAGACATGGCCAACCACTGAAACAATCTGTCAGGATTCCAAGTAACACTCCCGACGAAAGAAGACTCCGAGGCTTGAGTTTCCTCAAAGTTACATTTTATTAGAGATGTCATCATATTGACACATCTGGGAAAACCCGAATCCAAAAGCTTCCAGGGTTTCCCCACCAAAAGGAAAGTCCAAGTCCCTGCCCAGCACCCACGAGTCCATCACATGGTCCAATCAAGGCACCGTCCCAACTGGAGATGCCTCCCAAATCCAGCCTCCCAGGTGCAGGGCAAGATGTCCTTAACTCTCTGAGAAAGGAATGTTATTATGATTATATATCACCCATGCTCTTCACAATCCCCCCCCCCCCCCCAATTTCCCATAAGAGTAAATATGGCAGGTCTGAAGGCCCAGTACAAAAGATGGCTTTCAAACTAGAGAGCCAGTTTGGGCTAGTGGTTAAGATATCAGGCCAGAAGCTGGAAGGCAGCGAGTTCTAGTCCCATCTTAGCCATGAACTCTGGCTGGGTGACTTTGGGCCAAGGACCAGGAGATGATCAGTTCTAGTCCCACCTTAAGCCATGAAACCCAGAAAAATTCCCTAACAGTGAAAACAATTAACCAGTGGAACAACTTGCCTTCAGAAGATGTGGGTGCTTCATCACTGGAGGTTTTTAAGAAGGACTGCCACTTGTCTCAAATGGTACAAGGTTTCCTGCTTGAGCAGCGGGTTGGGCTAGAAGACCTCCAAGGTCCCTTCCAGCATTGTTTAATGGCGTGCCTTCAAAAGATTGTGGGTGCTCCATCACTGGAAACTTTCACGAAGAGCCTGGATAGCCCTTTGTCTTAAATGGTACAGGGTCTCTTGCTTGAACAGTGGGTTGGACTAGAAGACTTCCAAGGTCCTTTCCAAGCCTATTATGTACTATGTTGACATCCTCATTACATCCATTCTGTTACCCCACATTTCTATTTTATAGATGAAAAAACTGAGGTTTCACCAAAACAGACAATGGAACCTGTTAGGCAAAATGTTTATTCTTGTTACACTGGATATCCCAAAGGTGCTTTTATTTTCAATAGTCAACTGGACTTCCTTTGTTTTTCCTTGTAGATGTTTTACTTCTCATCCAAGAAGCTTCTTCAGAACTGAAGGAGCTCCTTGGATGAGAAGTGAAATGCCTTCAAGGAAAAACCAGAAAGTTCAGTTGCCTTTTGAAAAAAAGCACCTTTGGGACAACCATGACCTGGATGGCTGAGAATCTCCATAGACACCAGTGGTGGGTTGCCCCCGGTTCGGACTGGTTCTATAGAACAGGTAGTTAAACTGGTGGAAGGCTCCGCCCACTGACCCTGATGTCATCAGAAGCGATCTGAGCAAAGCGAGCATGTGCGATTTTGTTGTGAACCGGTAGTAAAGGTAAGTAGAACCCACCCCTTATAGACACTAACACTGGGCAGATGTGCAAAAACTTTATCAACAATCATGTCACAGGTCACTTTTCATGCCAATGAATGGGTCACTCGATGCATTTAATGGGCAGGCTTTATTACGGTCATACGTGCAGGATTACCTGTCTTAATGGTGAATAGTCATTAATTATCTGATATCACTGGTTTTCTATGGCAAAATGCACATTGTATCCTGTGCTACATTAGCATTTCCCCCAAGGGTGAAATCCAGCAGGTTCTATCCGTTTCAGACAAACTGGTAGCGGTGGCTGCGGGAGGTTCTGCCCACCTGCACGGGTGTCATGACGTTGCTTTTTTTGACATTTTAAGCTTCTGTGCATGCCCAGAAGGCTTTGCGCATGTGCAGATGATGGCACGCAAGAGTGGAGTGAGCACGCCCGTGGCGCACACACATTGGCGAACTGGTAGGGAAGGTAAGTAAATTTCACCCCTGATTTCACCCCTAAAATTGAGCACCCTTAACTTTGCAAGGCAATTACCTAACAAATATTGTGTTTAGTAACACATTCTGGCTTGAGAACAAAGCTGAAATTGGAGCTTTTCCTCTTCCACACAACTTTTTCTCTATTTTACACTTAAGAGAAACATTTTCTTCACCAGCTCCAGCAGAAGAATCATAGTGCAATGGTAGTAAAGTGATATTCGAGTTGAATTGCTGGTGGTTTCACATGAATGCATCCTTGTAACTTTGTGAGGATGGTACAGAAAGTGGTCCTCTGCTTTCTTCTAGAATTCTTTTCTTTTTTCCCTGATCCAAAATTAGTACAGAGTCCAAAGATTTCTCAAGCAGTTCCTCATTCCCAAACAAACAGGGATGGGGCCTGGTTTAGTTCTCTAAATAAGGTAATCTCTTCTCAGGTGATGCAACCTCTAGAGCAGTGATGGTGAACCTTTTCGGCACCGAGTGCCCAAACCAGAACGCATGTGCATGTGCATGCACCAGAGCACTGGAAAACCTGGAGACTACCTGGCCGGCGTGTGCATGCCTATTTTTTGGGCATTTTTGACCATTTTTGAGGCCGTTTTCTGGGCCGTTTTAAAAAATGGCCTGAAAACAGCCCGAAAAACGGTCTGAAAACTGCCTGAAAAATGGCCTGAAAACTGCCTGGAAAATGGCCTAAAAATAGCCTGAAAAACGGCCTGAAAGCCACCCGGAAAATGGCCTGGAAACAGCCCAAAAAATGGCCTGGAAACGGTCTGGAAAACAGCTTGGAAACTGCCCGAAAAATGGTCTGGTTTTGGGCTGTTTTCAGGCCATTTTCCAGCGCTCTGGCACCTGTGAAGACCAGCTGGCCAGCGCACATGTGCACGTGCGCACTGGAAACCAGAAGAGCAGCTGGCAATGGTGCACGTGCCCACAGAAAGGGCTCTGCATGCCAGCTCTGGCATGCGTGCCACAGGTTCACCTTCACCACTCTAGAGCAAGGGTGACCAACCTTGCAACTTCTGGACTTCATCTCCCAGAATTCCCCAGCAAACATGGCTGCCTGCCTGGGGAATTCTGGAAGTTGAAGTCCACAAGTCTTAAAAGGGGCTACGTTTGGGCCGTCTTGCTCTAAAGCTACTAATATCTGTAAAGGGCAATCCTCACTTAGTGACCATTCTGATGGACCTCCCCAGAGCTATTCAGGACCTGTTTTTTGAAATTCTGATGTCTGCTGCCTCTCCCCCATGATCAGGTGATCGTATTTGTGGTGGTTAACAATGGTCTTGCATTTATGGCCATTGGCAGTTTGCCAAGGTCCTGTCACTCTGGTCGTTGGCAGCTTTTGCTGGTTTCCAGCATTAGTGCCAATTCCTGGCAAAACAACCACTACCACCATTGGGGGAATATGAATTCACTTAACAACCATGGCGTTCCCTTAACAACTTCCACAGAAAAGGTCATAACATCAGGCATGTTCATATGGTGATTCAGATAATTACGGTCATAAGTCAAGGACCGCCTGTAGCAGGCTTTCTAAAGCACTTCTAAAATGGCATAGCTCTTTAATTCTCTATTATGTTTCTCATACAAAACCATTCGTGTATTAAATTTATACGGCTGCCCACCTTCGCGACAGCTCTGGGTAACATACAACAACCAAATCATTACTAAAAAGATAAAGTAATTTATGCATTGGCTTCCCCAAATGTTTAGCTTTGTTTTTCAAAAGCAAGAACAAGATTTCTGAGCAAAGAAAAAGGACCAGGAGAGATGGCACTTACTCCACTGCGTCTCTGTGTGTATTCACACACCACTTAATAATATTAAAAATTGATTTTAAGCAGATCAATACATTTTTAGGGACGTGACCTGTTTGTATACCTTGTCAGGATTCATAAGTGCTACATTAGGCAGAAGTGATGTTGTTGGTTTTTTTTTTAAAAAAAATTCTTAAGTCTTAAGAATACAAATGCAAAAAAGCTCATTGGACGTTCTGTGAGGCAGACTAACCAAGTTCAAACTGAGTTCTCATCTGCCTTTTTAACCAGCTAATTGATTAACTGATCTCGTTCAAATCAATTTGCATTTTGAAGGGAGTGGGGGGGGATTCAATGTCAGCATCCCTTCAAGATGTTGGGAGGAAGAGTGAATTAACTTGTAATTGAAGAAACTAATTGTTGAGAAGTAAATGTTTTCTTACTCACACATACATCCCTTTTGCACTAAAATTGCAGATGGAAGCTGCCTCAGAAGGGTTGAAACCCCCCCCCCCTCTTGATTAAAATGTCTCCTTTTGCTTGGAATTCAGCCCCATATTCACCGACATGGCAAACGTGGCTTTCTTTGCTCAGATAATAACATACAAAGTCATCCGGTAAGAATTATTAAAACTCTCTGCTTTATTTTGGTCACCACATTATAAAAAAGACATTGAGACCAGTGGTGGGATTAAATTTTTTTTACTACTGGTTCTGTGGGCGTGGCATGGTGGGAGTGGCAGGGGAAGGATACTGTAAAATCTCCATTCCCACCCAACTCCAGGGGAAGGATAATGTAAAATCTCCATTCCCACCCTACTCCAGGGGAAGGATACTGCAAAATCCCCATTTCCTCCCAATCAGCTGGGACTCTGGAGGCAGAGAATAGATGGGGGCGGGGCCAGCAAGAGGTGGTATTTACCGGTTCACCGAACTATTCAAAATTTCTGCTACCGGTTCGCTAGAATCGGTCAAAACCTGCTGAATTGAGACAGTGAGAAATAGCCAAACATATTTTATTCTTTATATTGTTTCCATCTTCCCTTTAAAATATTAACAGAATCCACCATGGTTTGAGAAACACTGTCTCCACTAGATAATTGACAGTCAAGCTGAAACTACGTTGATTAACTAAAATTGGCAAATCCCAAATAAGTTGCCCAGACCTAATCCCCATATCAAAGGATAAGGTATGCAAACACAAACTGAATTAATTAAATTAGGTCTCCCAGAGGAGCAACATGTTCAGGAAGAACTAAGGGTGACATGATAGCAGTATTCCAAAATTTGAGGGGCTGCCACAAAGAAACAACTTATTTTCCAAAGCACCAGAAGGCAAGACAAGAAAAAACGGATGGAAACTAATCAAGGAGAGAAGCAACCTGGAATTAATAAGAAACTTCCTAACAGTGAGGACAATTAACCAGTGGAAGATCTTGCCTTCAGAAGTTGTAGGTACTTCATCCTGGAGGTTTTTAAGAAGAGACTGGAGAGCCAACTGTTAAAAATGATGTAGAATCTCAAGCTTGAGCAAGGGGTTGGACTAGAAGACCTCCAAGGTCCCTTCCAGATTCTATTTTATTCTGTTCCGTTCTGCTCCATTCCATTCCATTCCATTCTATTCTATTCTATTCTCTACATTCTACATTTCTAACTGGAAAACTCTATGTCTTAATTTAGCGGCAATGCAGAAGGCCATCGTTATTCCAAGGACTTTAGTGACATATTTTTATTTTTTCTTTATATTAAGAAAAGGATAGATGTTTCGAGATCATTCTGAGCTGACCTGTTTCTTGTTCACTGAATAAAAGGGGGGAATTTTCACCTGGCTTCAAAGCAACGAACTTTTGATTCCCGAGCCAGAGTCATGTATCCAACCATCATGGTCAGACTATAGTAGGGCCATGAAGTCCTGGTGCCAGGTTTTGATGATGATAATGATGTGATGATGATGATGATGATGATGATGATGATAATAATAATAATAATAATAATAATAATAATAATAATAATAGCAGCAACAACAACAACAATAATATTTTTGTAGAGTCAAAATGTTCAAGTCCGGTAAATTTAGAATTTCTAAATAGCGGGGTAGCCCTTTGGGGATTGCTCCAAGGGCTCCAATTACAATCGGGACAAC
>WNWU01020920.1:0-10646 GCA_012654045.1 Ptyas mucosa | reverse complement strand
TATATATATATATATATATATATATATATATATATATATATGTTTTCTGAGGTTTTCGCGGGTGTTTGTATGTAGGTCTTTGGTTATTCGGGTTTTCTCCCGCGTAAAATTGGAAGTGTCTTGGCGACGTTTCGACGAAGTCTCATTCATCATCTTCAGGCTGGTGTTCTCGGCTTCGTGCTTCCAGGAGCAATGTGTGATCGCAGCTGTTTCCTCCTTTTAACTGCCAAAGACAAAATTGAGTTAGAAAACCAAGGAGTATATGAAATCCCATGCACTGCTTGTCCCACCACATACATCGGACAAACCAACAGAAGAATAAGTGCACGCATTGAAGAACACAAGAACTCAGTCAGAAAAGAGAAACCAACTTCTTCCCTGGTCCAACACTTTAAAGCCACAGGACATGATATTGACTTTAAAAAGACCAGAACTATCGCCAAAACTGAACACTTTAACAACAGAATAATCAGAGAAGCCATCGAGATAGAAAAACGCCCACACAGCATGAATAAACGAGATGATACTCCCGCCTACCAGCCATTTGGAAACCCGCCCTTATTGACAAACGAGTCCTTAACACAAAGAATGACACCAGACCCACACTCACGAAAACCACACAGGATATAACCACCACACTTCCACGCAAAAAGCAAACCCAGACCCACACCGATGATGAGGCACGACCACAGATCAGAAGCCAGACCAAAGCTGCATCATTGGCCAATTTAAACCCCTCCAATCCATACATGAAGCAAACTGACACCCACCACGAAGATGTGGCACGACCACGAACGTGAAGCCAAACAACAGCAATGCAGCTCACCAGCTCAAATCCCCCTGCAACTCAGACTAACCCGAGCACAGCCAAGCCCCCACCCAAACAGAGCACACCGCCATCCAATCAGAGCACAGCCAGGCCCCCAACCAATCAAAGCACACCTCCACCCAATCAGAACACAGCCATGCTCCCACCCAATCAGCTCCCATCCCCACTGGCAGTTAAAAGGAGGAAACAGCTGCGATCACACATTGCTCCTGGAAGCACGAAGCCGAGAACACCAGCCTTAAGATGACGAATGAGACTTCGTCGAAACGTCGCCAAGACACTTCCAATTTTACGCGGGAGAAAACCCAAATAACCAAAGACCTACACACACACACACACACACACACATATATATATATGAGGTTTTCGCGGGTGTTTGTATGTAGGTCTTTGGTTATTCGGGATTGAGATCTGGACTCATTGCTGGCCGCTTCAGAACTCTCCAGCGCTTTGTTGCCATCCATTTCTGGGTGCTTTTTGACGTATGTTTGGGGTCATTGTCCTGCTGGAAGACCCAAGATCTCCGACGCAAACTCAGCTTTCTGACACTGGGCTCTACAGTGCAACCCAAAATCTGTTGGTAATCCTCAGATTTCATGATGCCTTGCACACATTCAAGGCACCCAGTGCCAGAGGCAGCAAAACAACCCCAAAACATCAGTGCACCTCCACCATATTTCACTGTAGGTACTGTGTCCTTTTCTTTGTAGGCCTCATTCTGTTTGCAGTAAACAGTAGAATGATGTGCTTTACCAAAAAGCTCTATCTTGGTCTCATCTATCCACAAGACGTTTGCCCAGAAGGATTTTGGCTTACTCAAGTACATGTTGGCAAACTGTAGTCTTGCTTTTTATATCTCTGTGTCAGCAGTGGGGTCCTCCTGGGTCTCCTGCCATAGCGTTTCATTTCATTTAAATGTCGACAGATAGTTCGCGCTGACACTGATGCTCCCTGAGCCTGCAGGACAGCTTGAATTGCTTTGGAACTTGTTTCGGGCTGCTTATCCACCATCTGGACTATCCTGCATTGGCACCTTTCATCAATCTTTCTCTTCCATCCATGCCCAGGGAGATTAGCTACAGTGCCATGGGTTGCAAACTTCTTGATAATGTTGTGCACAGTGTGGACAAAGGCAAATCTAGATCTCTGGAGATGGACTTGTAACCTTGAGATTGGTGATATTTTTCCACAATTTTGGTTCTCACATCCTCAGACAGTTCTCTTCTCCTCTTTCTGTGCTTAGTGTGGCACACACAGACACACAATGCAAAGACTAAGTGAACTTCTCTCCTTTTTATCTGCTTTCAGGTGTGAGTTTTATATTGCCCACACCTGTTACTTGCCCTAGTTTAAAGGAGTTTAAAGGAGCATCACATGCTTGAAACAATCTTATTTATCCACAATTTTGAAAGGGTGCCAATAATTTTGTCCAGCCCATTTTTGGAGTTTTGTGTGACATTATGTCCAATTTGCTTTTTTCCCCTCCCTTTATTGGTTTTGTTCCAATACACACAAAGGGAATAAACATGTGTATAGCAAAACATGTGTTACTGCAATACTTTGCATATACATATTAAAAGAGATAGATTAACTGTAAGCTTGAACATTTATAACACCTGCTGGAACATACATCCAGTTAAGGCTACAGTCTTGTACAGCTTGCTGTAAATTGTACTGAAATCAGTAGGACCAGATTAGATTTTTATAGGATAAGCATAATTTGTGTTTACTAACTGATAACTTCTCTGTTTTAAAACTAATATTAGAAATAAGCTTTGTGATTTTAACATTGAACCAGTTTTCTCACTAAAAAGCCAGTTGAACACTCTTTAGGGTCACATTTTGAAAAGTTCAGTTTAATTCTTTATAGATATTAAAGACTTTCAAAACAATGAGCCTAATTTAACACCTGGTGAGTTTTACCTTCTTTGGATTAAAAAAATAAATAAACAGATACTTAAGAATTTAAAATAACATACAATAAAAAAACCAATTTGATTTCATTAAGTTTTATAGATGTGGAGATCAGAGAAATTTGGAATATTTTGCTGTAAATATATAAGTGTATAATTAAGTAACATGCTTAAGTAACATATGACTGAAACAGAACTAAACTCATATGAGGAACTGGGGCATGATGGAAGTTGCAAATGGACACTGGAGGGGAACTAAAGAACCAGGCAGAAAAAAGTTAAAATGGCTAAGCCGGTTATGATTTTTGCTTACCCTAAATAAGTTTCTTTTTTATAACTGTTGTGATATTAATATTTCCAAGATATAAACTAATATCTCAGAAAGAATATTTACAAGATTGATGAGAAAAAATTTGCCTGACAGACATTATAGAGTTTGAAGGCATAGTGCAGGAATGTTAAACTCACATCGTCACAGCAGCATCACATGATGTATTGGGACTTCCCCCCCCCCCTTCACTAAGCTGGGCATGGGTGTGGCCAGCATGTGACGCATTCGGCCCATGGGCTGGGAGTTTGACAGCCCTGGAATAGTAGATAACATAATTGAGATTGCCAAAATGAGAATACAAAAGATATATCAAGAAAAGGATCTGGACATGGAACAGCTGTGACAAGTAATTCTGCCAATGCCTCTTTATGGGATTTACAAAGTACACTAGCGAAGACCACTCTTGAATGCCAAAAATTGATGAAAGATCAAATCCTGTGATGCTATTGGAATAATGTAAAGGTTAATATAGAGAAGCATACGAAGGAGGAATATAAGATTGGACTATTTGATCAGGGATAAATTATTCGTTTGATATTTCTGGTAACTCCTAATGGATTTTTTGCTTAACCAGGACTGAAAAGATGATGATTTCTGATGTGCATATAGATCAAACTAATGTTTTATTATATGTTCTATAAAACGTAAGGAAAGAGTTGGTTTATATGTAATTTTAAGAAGGGCAAAGCATCATATTAGCTTATACTCCATGTAATGCTGCTTATTTATTATTTTCTTTGTTGTTCCTTTCTTTTTCTATTACTTTTACTTTTTCTGTTCTATTTAGTTTGTATTGGCTTTTACTAGGTTTATTAAAAACTTCAATAAAATTATTTTAAAACAGAATAATCATTTGTATGTGTGTGTGAGAAATAGGAATATTGTAGCAATAAGATTATGGTAATAAGATTTGAATTGTATTTGAATTTACTTTCCCCAGGAAAAGATGGAGATTTTAAGATATATTTAAATAGCAAAGAAATACCTGTGCCGACCTTTCTTAGCCTGTTGCTCTCAGATATTTTGGGGTTCCAATTTTAAGAATTCCTCACCAACACGTCAAACATCTGGTTGGAAACTGTAATTCCAATTTAAAATATTAGATCTGTAACTAAGTGGTCTGGGTTTTTTTCTGCCCCCATAAATGGCAATCCTAAGAATGTAACACTAGGGGGTGAAAGTCTTCTGTATAATTGTCCTTTAGTGTAAAATGGGACATTGTGAGTATCTATACAATGCCTTCTGCAATTCAAGTGTGAGTTGTGCTGTTTAAAAATAGAATATTATTGCCTGCCTGAATTGTCCAGAAATTGTTTGGAAACTGACGTGTTTTCATCTTAACAGGAGAATTGTTACTAATGGCATCAGAGTATTCCAGCAGACCTTGTAAATGACAGATTATTTAAAACATGGTCTCTCTTTATGGATGTGGATTTGCTTTCTTGATAGCTTCCTGCTGATACTGCACTTCTGTTCAGATTAATTTATGGGGAGTTGGTGGTACAGAAATTGGGTTTGAACATAGCTGAAGAATTTGGTTGTTTCTTCTTCCCCACCCCTGATGGACAAACATGGCTCCCTGTAATGCTTTGCAAATGAACTGTTTCTGAAAAATTCAGACAGCTTGGAAATTATCAGAAATCGTTTATATCAATTTATTAAGAAAGAGACTTCTGCAGTGTGAAAATTGGTTTGATTGCGATATGATAGTAATATGTTTTTTTTTTTATTGATTTATATGCCGTCCTTCTCCAGAGACTCAGGGCGGTTTACAATGTGTTAAGCAATAGCCTTCATACTTTTGTATATTTATACAAAGTCAGTTTATTGCCCCCATAATCTGCGTCCTCATTTTACCTACCTTAGAAAGGATGGAAGGCTGAGTCAACCTTGAGCCTGGTGGGATTTGAACTTGCAGTAATTGCAGGCAGAAGATGAAAGTGGATGTTAATAACTGCCTTAGTCCGCTGAGCCACCAGAGCTCCTGGTGGCCTTACAAGACAAGCAAACAAATTGCCAGCTTGCGGGGGTGGGGGGAGCGGAATGCTTGCCTCCAAATTTTCATGCTTACCATAGAAGAGGACAAGGTCTCTTCTTTGGGACTTTGCTTCTTTGAAAAGGTTTCCTCCTAAAGCTAGGCCACGCTGTGTTCTCTGTAACTTGCTTTGGATTTTAATTTCATCCATCCTAGCAATCATGTTAAGGAATGATGGAAATTGTAATCCAAACTATATATGTTACTTTAAGCACATTCTTTTGCCTGCCTAAGGACACAACTGAATGTAATTCTTTGGATCCTTGAGGTACTACACAAATAGAAAGCAGATTCACATGCTAATATGTTAAAAATATAGTGTCACTGATGCATAGAATTCATTATTTAAAATACTTTATTAAATTTGTATACTATTTGGGAAAACAACACCCCCTGGGCTACTTTAACAAGCCAGGAAAAACATAGATCTCAGGTGGCTGAGCTCACAGTCCCAAAGAACGTGTTCACTTCCTCAGGTCCAAAAAATTCAGACAATTTCCAAATGACTGGGCAAGACTCCTCCCCAAGGATCTCTTCCAGAACTGCAATAAGGCTGGCATCCAACTCCGAGTACCTCAAATTGGATATTGTGTCAATATTATATCACGTTTCTCAAGTGTTCTGAAATGTTGAACTTACACTACCCTATTCACATGTAGAACATAGTTCAAAAGTTATTTTGTTGTGATTCTGCTTTGAATTTAACAAGCACACAAAGTGTTGCCTTTTGTTTGAAGGACAGATTTAAAAGACAAGGCTGGGCAGACAGCAAATTTGCTGATACGGCATTTCCCTCAGTTTATTCAGTGGTTCTGTTCCCATGACTTTCTCAGTTAGAGAAGGGGACTCACAAACCATCCAGAATGGTTTCATTGACCTGGACAGCTAATTCCCAAGAATTAGCTTAACACTCAAAATCGCGCCATCCCATATTACTTAAATCGCTCCATCCCATGTTATCCAACCAAATCTCCCACAAGTTCCCACAAGACAGAAATTAAGCAGTCCGCTATCCTTACCATCCAGTCCCAGCTAACAGAAAGAAGTCACCCAGAGAAGAGCCCTTAGTAACTAGTCTCAGTGCCAGGACCGTTCCTGATCCCACAGAACTTTTTCACCCCATTATCGGTGCCCCACATTCCCCAGTCCTGGCTAGAGAAGACAACATAAATACAGAAGATCCCCAGTTCAATTTTTTATCCTCAGGATTGGGATGCCCATTCTTCTCATGGGATATCCTGATTGTAGGACTCCCTTACCCATGACACATAAGAAATGGGAGAAAACATGGGAGAGTTGTAATGAACCTCTCACCTCAAATTTCTTAGCAATGAAAGGGTGTATGATCATCAGAAATCCATAAATAACAACTTGAATAATGAGGGGCTTCAACCATACCTCTCACCTTTACACGGGCAAGATAAAGCCATAAAGAAGAATGGTTCCCAGATGGGCTCACTATGTCCCACTTTAATCAGTTGGCTAACATCTTTCTGAAGTACAGATTTAGCTCCAGGATAAGTAGCTTTCTAGAGGCTCTATCATACACCAATAGCAAGTATACAAAGCGTCTTCTTCTAGAGCCATAGCATGGAAAATATCCAAGCAAGAGTCACAGCCTCTTACCTATGCTGATTCCTTCTCAACCATCCCAAGAGTTGTCTCTACTAACCTATACCAATGAGGATCAGCCCAATGTCAGGGAGATGGTAACTGCCTTTGAGGCTGGACCTTGAGCATGGGTCCAGTGAGTTAGTATTAGTGAGTTAGTATTAGTGAGTATTTCACTAATACTAACACACCAACAACTGCCTAAAAACAGCTGTTACAAACACCATCCTACATAACAGGACCATTGTCCATAAAAGGACCATTGTCCATAAAAGGACCATCGTAACTGGAGTCACTCTGGGAAAGGTATGGATAAAGCCACCCTTCAAATACCCTGAAATAATTTACTAGTTGAGGCAGAATAGAGAGGCATGTTGACCTATCTTGATTTTGACAGTGTACTTCTTTTGAATCAGTATAGCATGTGATGTAAATGCATCACACTGTTTGCTCATGTTCAGCTTGTGATCTACTAAGCTTTTCAGATCCTTTCTGCGTTTACATCTTTCCAATCTAAACCTTTAATTTTTCCTACCCAAATATAAAAATGTTCCTATATTATTTTTTTATTTCAAGTTGTAAGCTCCCCAGAGTCAATGGGAATCTAAACTCAATAAAACAGGAAAAATAAAAAATAGGCAAGAGAGAGAGACTAATTAACAGATACTTAGTATCTACATAATTATATCATGATCATAAGGAGGTTTTTTTCAACTTTAGTATCCATTAACCACTTTATTAAGTACTTTGTCATAGAAGCCGTAAAATAAAGAATCTAATGTTCTGTTCCCGACATCTAAAATCCTGGAAAGTTTAAGGAAGCAGGAGAATCTATCTCTAGCAGTAGAAGTATGTTGATACTAGATTCAGACCCTGTTCTAGTTTAGCTTGGGGGGAAAAGACTTACTTAATTTAATGTTTTATATGGCTGTTTTGATTAACAAATGCAGCATTATTTTATTTCACTGTAGTTCTGCCATTTCAAACAGGGTAGATAAAACCTGGAGACCTGAATTTATTAAATCAGATTAGTTTGCAAATTACAATAAATCAGGGCCGACTTAACCATGAGTGGATTGAACAATTGGCTGGGAACATAAAACATGCTGTGTCACAAATCATATAAACTATATTATGACTTAGCACAGCCATTGTAACCTAAGTGATAGTATTTGTAGTAAGATATCCAAAACAGGTGAAAATTGGCATTTTTTGTATATTAGATTTTAATAAGATGAAAGTGGAGATGGAGGCTAAAGAAAGTTCTATACTTTCTGAGTCTGCTTTTTCTTCTTGAATGAAATGCCCCCTGTTGTCTGGAGTGGGTTGAATAATGAATCTTCCCATTGAGTGTAAGAGAAATCTATTTCCTGCTACAGGGATTACTGCCAGCCATGGCCATTGTGCTGCTAAGATTTCCCTGGGCAATGTGCAGTAAGGGCAGAGGTCCCAAGACTTGACATTTGAGCTTCGACGAGCAATTACAATAACATCACATTTACGTTGTGTTTTTACAAGGACAAGCATTCACTATGTCAGGGCACACAACTTCAGGTGGAAAGTTAAAAACAAAACAAACACGTCTAACCAATGGAAACTAATTTGAATTAGGGCCAGCTATTTGCTAGTATAGTGCGTATGTAAATCCTCATTCTGACTTTTTGACCACGGGAACTAAAAAGAAGCAAGCATCAGGGAGAGGTGTTCACAGCACTGATCAGTGGTTAACTGTTTTTGAATTGTATTTCTCAGAGAAGCTTGTTCACAATCTCAAAATAGAGGCAATAAGCCGGTTCTAAGTAGTTGTTTAATGTCATCATTCTGGCAAACAACCATTTTCTGTAATTAAGTGCTGGCCAGATATAGTGATCTTCAATGTGCATCATCTTAAGATGGTTATACCAGTCTTCTCTAATCTGGTGCTGGCTAGGGATGTTAGAAATTCAAATACAATACCACTAGAGTGCACCAAGTTAAGGGAAAATTATGTAAAGACATCAATATATACTAATCATTGCATGAATATGGAAATTTGCTTATCTAATAAGATATGTGGTCTTCAGTGTTCACTAGAATGAACTGGACACATTTCATCAGAGAGGCCAGATGAAGAATGTCTCTCCCTTAAACAATATGGTGAAACATAAGTACAGAAACCCATATCACATCAGTTGCCACTTAGGCCAATAAAACTGTGCTAGATGTCGAAGTTCCTGGACATCTGATGACAAGTGAACTATAAGACTCAGGACTGTTGGCTGAGAACCAGGACCAGTAGCTGTGGAACTACTGTAAGAAACATTGCTTATCTGATAGAAATATAGAAAGACTGAAAACAAAGAAACATCACCAGCATAAGCCCTTTGGGTAATTCTGCAGGAATTACCAGAATAAATTAGATGGCCAGAACTGCCAAAGTTCATACCATTTATAGATAGGACAAGGCATTACACATTGTTGGCAGAACAAGTTGGTTCCCAAAGGGAGAGCAACCTGTGCAGTTACAGTCTGTCTGAACAGGAGGCAGGCATCTGCCTTTGCTTCCTTCTTAGGATATTAGACAAGCAATGGGTGAGTGGGTGGGGTAGAGTGGGGTGTTCCTTGCTGGCTGAATAACTGTTGTTATGCCCAGTAAAATGGTAACCAAAGCAACTGCATTTGGGACTAGGCAACCATCCGTTTTGAATTAACTAATGGAAGCATCTCTCTCTCTCTTTCTCTGGAAGAAATTAAATATTCTTTAAAAGTAAGACTTTTTCATCTTTTTCTTTCTCCCTTTAATGATAAAGTTGTGTCACTTTGAAAAAGTCAGAATAAGAACAGCAATGGTAAGAAAGATAGTAGAACAGAACGTTCTTAAGTCTGGCTTTCTTTAGTAAGTGATTAGAAGTTTATTGATGCTTTGCAGTAATTTAATGTATTTAAAATACCAGGGTTGAGCTAGGATGCTATTTGAGCCTGTTTTAACTAAGGGTTATGTTAGTGTCCCTGGATTGGTGTGTTTTATTGCTTCATTTCTTACTGTGATTAAACAGTGATTAAGAAACCTTTGTTAGGTTTAGGTTTAGGTTTAGGTTTAGGTTTAGGTTTAGGTTTAGGTTTAGGTTTAGGTTTAGGTTTATTTAATTTGTATACCACCCTTCTCCCAGAGGGACTCAGGGCGGTGAACAGCCATCAATAAAACATTGTTAGCTGTCCAGCCAGTATTGCAACAGAGTCTAGGCACGCTGCCCTTGAAAGATGACTTGTTAGTTACAACTGGTAGAAAATGTAGTAGCCAAGCTGCTAGCAGTGAAAATGGATTATTGCAGAATACAGAGGTTACAACATATAGATTCTGTAAAAACAAATATTAACATACACACCCAAAAAACCTCTATCTAAGCAACCCTGACAAGAGAGCAGTTTCTTCATAATTCACACCGCAAATGCTCTCCAAAGGAACACTGTTGTCCTAAATTGACAGCAAGAGTGGAATCAAGATGTTCCACACAAGAGGCAGATAACATAAAAAAATCTTTCCCCCTCTCTTCTCTTATCTCATTTGAGGGTTGAATTCATTGGATGGGACGGTTCTCCTGAAATAGGCAGGGTTGTAGATATCTAGATGCCAAGTCATAAATGCTCTATAAATTATAACCAGCACTCTGAATTATACTTAGACGCCTATTGGTGACTAGCAATTCTGGAGTTTGTGGCATTGATAGCTTCTCCCATCAGTAAGTGGGCTGTTGCATTCTGTGAACTGCAGCTTCTGAGTGGTCTTCAAAGGTAGCCCCATAAAAAGAGTAATAGTTCAAACCAAAACTTGCCAGATTTTCCAAGAAGGTCACATTTGGCCAATAAAGAACTATTCTATTCTATTCTATTCTATTCTATTCTATTCTATTCTATTCTATTCTATTCTATTCTATTCTATTCTATTCT
>WNWU01020919.1:0-31379 GCA_012654045.1 Ptyas mucosa | reverse complement strand
CTATTCTATTCTATTCTATTCTATTCTATTCTATTCTATTCTATTCTCTGATAAGATTCTGAAGAAAAAACAAAGCAAATAACCAGCAAAGTCTTTTGACCATCCTTTTGAACACTATGAAACGTAATATTCCTATGCTTGCTATTCCAAACACATGCTTTCTAGTTGATAATTGTGAAAATTATCACTTGGATCCATCTGGAGAGTAGCAGGTTTATGAGGGTCTCATCTGTATTGATACAAACTTTAAAAGTCCTGTGAAATTTCTGTGCTTGTACCAGGAGTGCATTAAATTCAGTTTGTGTCAGCCATTTAATGTCTGCAATTACTGTTTTTGCATTTAGTGGACAAATTGCAATTGCATTTTGTTCTTAGATTTATAGCTTAGATTTATAAAATACAAGGGAGAAAGAGGATGGTCTGGGAAAAAAACTATTTTTTTCCCAAACCAGCATTCCAGTTATATAGAATATTCCATTTTTAAGCTTTTTTTTTGTCTTTAACAATAACCGTTCAGAACATTCAGTGCATCCCATGACATTTCTAAAGATGGCACCTTTATGACATTTTTTTCCATTAAAGGTTTGGAAAGAGAAGGGTACATAATGTTCCTCGGAGGTCTTTCCAGGACCACATTGCGCTGCTGGTGCTTAATTTTCTGTCATGATTTTCTCCACTTTTGATTAGCAAGCTCATCCTAACTTTGGATCTTGTAGATGTGGGAGGATTACACTTGAAATGAAAAGAAGAAAATGTCATGCAATTGGCTGGTCTTGTACATTTTTCCCCAAATAAAATTTCCAAAAAGTCAAATCACTAATCTGTCTTTAACATTCTCCCTGCTGTTGTCAGAGCAGAACTTTTCTGCTTGTGTTCTACAGACTTTGCTTAAAACAGCCTCCCTCATTCTGGAGATATCCAAATGTGTTAGGATCACAGCTCTTAGGACTCCTAGCCAACCTGGCCAAGGTAACTCTATTGCCAAAGCTTGTAGATCTGCCAAAATCATCATCATCATCATCATCATCATCATCATCTGTTGGCAAGATATCCTTTTGAGACAGAAGTTGTTCTGATTGGTTTTCCAAGTAAATAAAATAAATAAATAAAGCAACAGACTTATTACATTCCATTAAGTCTCCCAGGAACTGATGACTCCAGTAAACAGTGGGGCCCCATTTTAGGCTTCAGTCAATCAGTTGTATGCATGTTTTCCAGAAGTAACTCTGAGTGTTTTTATTGGGAAGCACAAGGAAATACACATGGGACTGACTCATTAAAAAGCAATCAGTTCTTCAAAACCTTGCCCAACATTGTCAAGGATGTTATATGTATCAACTACATAAATAACTAATGTTATTTATGGGGTATTTCTATATCCCAGCTCAAAGCAGCAGGAAGAAAATTTTCATTTAATGTAAATCCTGATGGTCAAAACCTGTTAAAAGGCAATCCTCTTTTAAAACCTTAAATTTATATCAGATGTAAGAAATATATGTATGCCATACTTGTGATATGATGTACTGCTGTAATTATTAACTGGACACAAACTGAACTGGACAATTTTGGTCAAAAAACAAGAAAACTGATGTCTATTCACTATGTATTACATCCTTATAATGTTACTGATAGATTAAACTTGCCTTGCAGGAATGGAGGTTCAAGTTCAAATCTCACCAGGCTCAAGGTTGACTCAGCCTTCCATCCTTTCAAAGGTAGATAAAATGAGGACCCAGATTGTGGGGCAATAAGCTGACTTTGTATGAATATATACAAAAGTATGAAGGCTATTGCTTAATGCATTATAAGCCGCCCTGAGTCTCCGAAGAAGGGCGGCATATAAATCAAATTTTAAAAAAAAGTCAAGCAAATTATCAAAGAAGAAAAGCATGTGTTGGCTGATAATATAAAAGATAGCCAAGAATAAGCATTGATGCAGGTTAAAAACTAGAAGATACTAAATGTACAGGAAACAAAAACTGAGTATCAGAATAATGTAATAACACACATAGGATCCTGGAGAGGAAAGGCATTGCATGGTCAATTTCTACAAAAGACTGAGGAAAGTGGATAAACATAAAAATTCGCAATAGCTTATAGATGGAACATTTTAAAAAAGAAACTTAAGTCTTGATTTTAGTTGCAGAAGAACAGGCTGTTAGAACAAATGCAATCAAGGTCAGAACTGAAAAATCATCAAATGATTCAAAGTGCAGATTGTGGAAAGAAGCAGAAGAAACAGATCATATACTCAGCTTGTGCAAAAAGATTGTACAAATTGATTATAAAAAAAGGACACAACACAGTCACCAAAATGATTCACTGGAACATCTGTAAAAATGATCATGTACCAGTAATGAAAAATTGGTGAGCATTTAGAGTTGAAAAAGGAGGTGAATGAGCAGCTTAAAATACTTTGGGATTTCTGAAGAGAATGATATAGTTTTGGCTCGTAGCACATGAGATATAACTGTAGTTGAAAAGAAAAAAGTGTGGATAAATTGATGTGGCAATACCAGGGGATAATAGGATAGATGACAAAGAATTGGAGACGATCACAAAGTATCAAGATCTATGGAAACTGAAAGTGAAAGATTATGGCATAAACTGGCCATAATAGTACCAGTAGCAATCAGCATACTGAGTGCCATACCAAAAAAAAATTCATGTGTCTTTAAAAAATCTTGCATAAATGTACCTGTATAGATTTGCATAGATTTACCTGTGATTTATGGGAATGACTTTGGGAGACAGAAGAAAGAGCTGCAAAGAAGACACAGATAAGCAGCAGTTGAATCTGCAAGAATGTGTGTATGGCAAACTTAGAAGGAACTCTTTCTAGTTTTTAGGATTATAAAGTTGGAGGGGGAAAGATGTAGGTTCAGACCTTCATGGTTTTGTTAATGTAATCTTTCTCGGCTGGATTACTGCAATGCCCTCTACATGGGGCTGCCCTTAGGGTGCACCCAGAGCCTCCAACTGGTCCAGAATGCGGCCGCATAGGTAGTTACGGGTGCTTTCCGTTACTCCCATATAACACCATTGTTGCATGAGCTGCACTGGTTGCCGGTGGTCCTCTGGATCTGCTTCAAGGTGCTGGTGCCCACCTATAAAGCCCTTCATGGCATGGGCCCGGGGTACTTGCAGGACCACCTCCTACCGGCCTCCCACCGCCCAGTGCGCTCACATAGGACTGCCCTCCTCCAGGTCCCATCGGCCAGACATTGTTGGCTGGTGGCCCCCAGGATGTGGGTGTTCTCTGTGGTTGCACCGACCCTCTGGAATGGTTTACCCACTGGGCTCCGGACAGCCCCCAATCTCCGCACCTTCCGCGCTGACCTAAAGACATGGCTTTTTCAGCAAATTCCCTGATCTGCCATGTATTTTAATCTGGGGATTGGGGTTTTAAATTGGATTTTAACATTTTAATTCTATTTATTGTTGGATTGCTTATTCTGTGAACCGCCCCAAGTCCTTCAGGAGAAGGGTGGCATATAAATATGACAATAAATAAATAAAATAAATAAATAAAATCTTACAATAAGGTTAGAACTAATACTTTGGGATGAGTTTCTTGTCTGGACTACCTCCCTCACCAGGCTGACAGTCTCTACAGTCCAGCAGTTTCAGTCCAGCAGTTTCCAAAAAGGAAAGAAAGACCCACCAAAGTCAAGTTGAGACGGTAGACCATCCTGGGGGCCAGAAGAGCAATAGGGAAAAAAATTTCTCGCAAAAGAAAACGATTTTGCAGCCATTTTCTGAAAATGAGCATAGCTGTCATTTTATGAGTGTAAACACAGTATGCGTTTAGCATGTCTTGTCATGAGATTGTGTGGCTAATGGACAGCTGTGCTATCTCAGAAAAAGATGCAGCTCCTTTAAGGAATTGCAAGCAGATGTTAAATTCTCTGGGGCGCTCAAATCTCCTTTGATTAGATTATTAGTTTTTATATTTATTGAGAGGAGGGGGGCTGTTGAATGGTGTAAGTTTCAGATATTTCTTGCAAGTAGTAACACAATGAAATACTAAAACCTTTTGAGCCCTGCAACACTGTGAGCTCTGTTTCTGGATAAGCTAATTGGTTGAAGAGCTCACTGTCAGATATATATTGATGGTCATGCTCATTTGGTTCTATGAGGAAGTTATTTGGTCAATACAGCTTCAGGTTCAAAAAGTTATTTTATTATTTACAAATATACAATAATGAACAGGGTGTCCTGTTGCATTTGTTACCCTAACTGTATGACTCAGATGTTGAGAGGAGAGAGAAGTTCACGTGTTGTCTTGCTGAGAGATAGATGGGAAGAAGCAGGGAAGATATCCAATTGATTTCTGGGTAAGAGTCCAATAAGAGAGTTCATTGGCTGATACAGTCACATGTGATGTCTGTAAAGACTTAATCCCTTCTGGTCCCTGGTGCATCATATGTAGGCAATATCTGACAGACCACTTCTATTGCCAGGTGTGATGGAACAGTGCTCAAAGATAATAATAGACACAAGTATAAGAAAAATAAATTATAAGTACAGTCCAACTGATTTGCAGTGGTTCCAATGTGTTTCACAAGGTACAGGTTTAGTTAAGAACTGGTGCATCATATGTAGGCAATATCTGACACTCACAACTCTATCAGAGGAATGGAAGTCATCAGACTTGCTGACACAACATGTGAACCCATTCCAAATGGCTAACCTAAGTATACATGCTGCCTCATTACTTAGCATCCTATTTAGCTACAGCTCTTTTGCGGTTAAAAGTAATCTGCAAATGCCATACATCATTTCAAATAATTATGGTTTTAAATTCTGATTAATGTTAACTGGAGGTACAAGCTGCTTTCTTGTGCTTAATCCTAGAAGGGCTGTGACAATTAAGTAGCCATGTAGGACAAGAGGAAGGTGATGATGCAGATGTTTACATTAAGTAATCAGAATATTTATCACAGTGTTTAGACATCAGAACAGTGGTGGGATTCAGCCAGTTTGCCCACTTTGGGAGAACCGGTTTTTAACTTTCTGAGCAGTTTGGTAAACTGGTTGTTGGAAGAAATCATTAGGGCAGAGAACCGGTTGTTAAATTACTTGAATCCCACCACTGTATCAGAGATGGTGGAAGATAGTGTCATCTGGCCATGAGAGCCTTAAATACTGATCATTCTTCTGTGAAAAAATAGCTGAAACTTACTTTTATCAGAATCCTTTGTTAGATTGTGAAAGAAATGAAAGCCATGACAAACTACCAGTATATTAGCTTGTATGGTGCATTTGTTGGACTCCAAATATTCAGTGTAGCTGTGGTTAGTTTCAAAAGCATAAATCCTAGTATTAGAAATAGAAATACAATAACAGAGTTGGAAGGGAGCTTGGAGGTCTTCTAGTCCAACCCCCTGCTGAGGCAGGAAGCCCTACACCACTTCAAACAAATTACTTGTCCTAGAAAATTTTCCATATGCACCAATTGTACAAGCATAACAATGATTAGGTATAGTAGTCAAAAGGTCTCTGACAAAGCATCCACATCAGCAGCTCAGTTTATAAAATATTTTAGCTTCACTTAGTTTACAGGAAAGAGATGCTGACTATAATGCACCCAGGTTTTTTTTACAGCATCACACAGAGACCTAGCCCTGGATGTCCTGTTAACCATGGCTCCTTTAAAGTATGTTCATTTTACCAGAACAGTCTAGTCTGAAACTAACCATGGGTAAACCAATGAGTTCCGTAACATCTAGCAACAGTTTGATGTTAAACTGCCATTTTTGGCCAGTAACTATTTTGCAGGATCCAGCGAACATTATTTGTGGATAGGATTTTCTTCAGCTTGAATGAAAAAAAAATAAAGAACAGTTGCAACCGTGTCACTGAAAGTCTAATTTTTATGGCTGCTTCAATCGTCTATCTCTGGGGCTAGGATTTATTTATTTATTTAAGAAATTTTATATGGCCACTCAACTCACTCACAGTGACTCCTGATTATAAGATTTGCCTAGAAACATGACTGGAAAAGAACAAGAAACAATTCTCTTCGACTCAGATTAAGAAGCATTAGAGAAAATGCTGAAGCACTAATTCAAATATTTGGCAAGTAATTTTACATTTAGAAATTGAACTTACTTATAAGCGATTAAAAGCCACTAACCTTGGAATTCTTCCACCTCAGCTTTTGGTTTCAGTTGAGACACCACCAATCTTTTCAAGCTGGCAAGGCAGTTTGACCTTATGTTTTGCTTACATAATGGTTCCAAGTCTCATTGTTAATATAAGAATCATCTCTTACAAGTTGGAATGTTTCTGTCTGAATGACAATCAGAAACAATGTTTTCCGAATAACCTATGACAAAGCATTCTTTCCAAAAGGGACTAAGGTTCCCTAAAAACAATTTGGTCCATGATGTGATCCAGAAACTATTATCTAACAATTATCTAGACGTAGCCACAAGGTGGCTTCGTTTATTGCGTACATGCAGTCAGAATTCTCTACAGGGCCATTGTTGATTCTGCAGCTGCCATCTCATGTGGGGAATGCATTGTGGGGTTGCCAAGGAATATGATAAAATCTATTGGCTTAGAAAGTTCTGAAGTAGAATATTGTATGATGGTTCTCCAGGTGATGATTCCTTCTTGGAACCTTTCCTCAGTGTAACCCAATGTTTCTCTGGCTGGCTGAGGAATTCTGGGAGTAGAAGTCCAAACAGCTTAAAGTTGCCAAGGTTGAGAAACATTGCTCTAACCTAACAAAGGATTAAAATTAAACATCACGTCACACACAGACACAACCCTCTTGCTGCTTATTGCACTATCCAAAAAGTGGGGATTCCAGTTTGGAAGTTAACAATTCATAAAAAATGGGAAAAGTAGCTGCAGCAAATGAATACGAGTAGTCAGTTTCCATGAGTGTTTTTCTAGCACATATATTTTGAAGTAGACAAAATGTGTAGCTTTTCACAATATATTTTGAAGATGACCTTCTCTTCAAATTCTGTTTTTCTCTTTAGCTTGTAGGCTTATGTATATTGGGATTGCTGTCAGGCATATCAAGAACAGAAATGATAGCATACAGTTGAGTAGGCTATACAGTTTTTATCATTCTGTGTTCTCATCCTAAATCACATTCTTGACTAACTAAAGTGATATTTTCTTCCTTTCCTTCCTCTGTCATGAACAGATTATTCTTACATTATTGTTCCTATCAAGTTAAAGTCTCTTTTGAGTCATAGTTGACTCCTGGTGACCATAGGGGCATTGTCACATAATTTTCCTGGCCACAGTACAGTACAAAACTCATCTGTTGTTGCCATATGATGGGATGTTTATTTAATAAATTAGTTTATTGTTTGGTTGGTTGGTTGGTTGGTTATTAAATAAATGCATATAGCCATCCAATTTACATAAAGGTAACCTGGGGCAGCTTACAACATTTAAAAAATCCACCATTTAATAAAAACCCATTTTTAAAAAGCATCTCCACCGCTCCATAGCAACAATACCACAATTAAATCAGCCACTTGATTGGCTCCATCTCCATTCATGATCCCTAGGCCTGTTGACAAAACCATGTTTTTAGTGTCTTTCAGAAGAGTAACAGGGGGAGGAAATGATTTCTATAAGGAAGGAGCCACTACTGAGAAGGCCCTTTTTCATGGTCCCATTGGATGTACAGCCCTAATCAATGGGACCCATAACATGCCCTTGCCTTTCCATTCAGATGGATATAATAGGGAAGACGCAGTCCTTCAAACAGCCTTCCAGTCTAAACTGCAACCCTGCAGTTTTCTACTGATCTCCTATTTAGCTTTTTTTCCGAAAATCAACCAGACCAGTGAGATGCTGTTATCTACTGTAACCAATGATTACTCTTATATTACATTTTTGTGCTGTCATCACTTGTCTCTAGAAGTTTTACAACACAAAGATGGAACAATTAAATACATTAGACAGGGATCATGTAGAATGTGCTTTTGATCAACTTTCTCCAATATTTCTGAGAGACAATTAACTTAATCTCAGAGTGTCTTGAGCTCAAATCTCCCAAAGACCAGGTGGCAGCTATGGCCAAGATCTTCACCCACCTCCACCTGGTGTGCCAGTCAAACACATCATGAATTGGTAGGCCCTTTGGACAGGCACAAATGTCCTAGTGACCTCACAGCTTAATTACAGCAATGCGCAATGGAGCTACTCATGAAAACCATTCAGAAGCAATAACTTGGCCAGAATCAATAGCACCAGCAGTGATGAGCATACTTTGGTATGGCCCTACTGTGAAATCTGCACTGGTTGCCAGTATTTATTTTTACCTGTTTTGTTTATTTTATTAATAAACAAATTAATAATTTGTTTTAATTAGTATTAAGAGACACTACCCATCCCACTTGGATAGATATAACTATCCAAGTGACTCTGGGCAGTTTACAGATACAAACAGTAAAACCATATAAAAAGCATATCATTAGAAACAATTTGACGGATAAAATAGGGACAAAGTTAAAATACAAGTTAAAAAGGCAGAAAGGCTACCCTCAAATCAACAGCCAACCCACCATTGTGGGCCACTCTTCAATCCCTATGCCAGTTGGCAAAGCCAGATCTTCACATTCTTCTGTAAGGACCGAAAGAGTGGGTGCAAACCTCATCTCTGGGAGCAAGAGGTTCCCTAGAGCAGGGGCAACAGCAGAGTAGGCTCTTTTCCTTGACCTCATCTATGCTTCTAGATGGAATTCAGGATGCTGATTATGACCTATAAAGCGTTACACAGCATAAGGCCAAATGATTTGAGAGACCATCTTTCTCCCATGGTTTCTGCCTGATCAGTATATGCTGGTAGAGTTAGTACACTCAGGATTCCTTCAATTAAACAATGCCACTTCAGGAAACATGCTTTCCCTGTCATGGTGCTTGCTCCCTGGAATGAGATCTCTCTTGAAATCCTTATGGCTGTACAGTGTTGGCATTTCAAAATGCTTCAAATAGATGGTTAACTTTGAAGACCTTGGATTAAGATTGCTGGAGTCTCTTGTTAATGTGTTTTGTCTATGTTTTTGAATAGAGTGACAGATTTTGTTTTGTATTTTGTTATTGTGGTTTATTATATTGTAAGCTACCCAGACTCACTTTTGAGTCGATTGGTGCCTGAAATTAATAGAATAAGAAATAATAGAAAGGAATAAAATAACTTCCCAAATATCACATTTTTGAGAGATTCTCATAACTGTTGCTTTACACCTATGAGCTAGACTTTATGAAAAGAACGATAATTTGTCACTACCAATTAGTGTATTTTCATAGTTTTATGTTTTTAGCTTTACAAAATTAGCAGTAACACACACACACACATATATATATATAAAACCTTATTAATATTTGCCATATGTGGTGATGACTTAACGATACAATAAGTTTTTAATTTGATCAATGGGAAAGATCACTCTGAAATTATATGGCAAATTATATTCATTTATATATAATACACAACGCAGTTTAAAATCTTGCGTATATGAAGTTTCCACCATCCCATTATGTTACAGAGTGATTCCTTCCCCTCACAAGCCCACAATACCTTACTATTTTTCTACAAAATAAGCTGCAGACAATGGAAACTTTCATACTGTTTCCTGTAATTTCCAGCTCATGTCATCCATAAAAGGTGCTGTGGATTATTTCAGTAACGGCACAATATATATATATATATATATATATATATTATAAGCTACAAAGCCGAAGGAGAGAAGAAAAGTACCCAAGAAGGGAAAAGAAGAAAATGATGTTCTGGGACATATTGTAGACTCCCACTTTCCCTTTTTTATACTGTAATAATTATCTGTCCAAACACAATCTTAAGAAAAAAGTGTGCTAAATTAACAAAGGAAACTCCCTCGGCCTGTCTTAATTGTGATTCTAAACAGCTGCCATCTTTTCCTCTGATTGCAAGAGCAGATTTGTTCAATCACAGAGGAGATCAGCCAGCAGCCCCCCCTCCCCCTTCATTTTTCCCTTGCTCTCCCCAAATCTGCTTAGAGGTTAGAGATTGAGATACAGGAAGTACAGAGAAAGATAGAATAAGGGAAGTCCTGTTACAGGACGAAAAATCCACTTGCATTACTTTGATGTAATTTGCAGTTCCAGCATCCTGTTTTCAAAAATGGATAACCAGATGTCTATGGGAAACTCACAAGCAGGACAGGAACAATCAGTTCTCTCTTGCTTCACCCAGCAATTAGCATCAATGGCATAGCAATTCTAAAGATGGAAGTTCAATGTGTCTTACACAGTTATAGTGATGAACTTGATATATTTATTTATTTTAATTTACTTATGTAAAATATTATCTAGGATATAATGTTTTATTTTGGCTAATTGAAGGAAAAGATTCTAAATGCTTTAAATAAAAAATAAAAAATGTACAACTGGTTTTAACCTGACATATACATACATACATACATACATACATACATACATACATTTCAGAATTAATAACAAATAGTACATTAAAGCATGCTATTATTTAAACTAAGATCCTGGCAAAATATTGTAATATGTATTATGATGTTTATTATGAAAAGAAGGAAAAAAAGATGTTTATTATGAAAAGAAGGACTAGGGATGACATGATAGCAGCATTTCAGTATTTGAGGGGCTGACACAAAGAAAAGGGGGTCACCTTATTTTCCAAAGCACCAGAAGGCAAGACAGGAAACATTGGATGGAAACTAATGAAGGAAAGAAGCAACCTGGAATTAAGGAGAAACTTCCTAACTGTGAGAAGAATTAACCAGTGGAACGGCTTGCCTTCAGACGTTGTGGGTGCTTCATTACTGGAAGTTTTTAAAGAAGAGATTGGGCAGCCATTTGCCTGAAATGTATAGGGTGTCATGCTTGAGCAGGGGACTGGACTAGAAGTCCTGCAAGGTCCCTTCCAGCTTTATTCTGATTAAATTGGTATTAGTATTCAGACATTTTCAAACTGCAAGTCCTTTTCAACTCAATGGTCTTATGCCAAGTGAACTTGCATTAGGATGGCAAAATTACATATGTAATTTGCATGTTGCATGTTTGGGTAATGCTTAAAATGCAATATTGGCTTTTTAAAATGCTTCTGAAAATTACGGTAGTTATTTTATAATATAATTGTTTCGCCTCTACAGTCCCGAGCAGATAACAACTAAAATACTGAAAAGTGATGGAAAACTCTTACTCTCCAAAACTATCTGCTTGCTCTTTGTTTTGTTTCCAACCCAGCTACATTGGCACAAAACATCCTTGGAGAAAAAAACAGCTGCCATAATTTATTTTCCTACAATATTTCACTTATACCAAAGTTTTCATCCTTCAACTGTGAAATCCACTATATGTAAGGATAATAAAGATTAGATGTGCTGTCCCACACAAATACCATCACAAGTTTAAGAATGTCATATTAAGATTCAATCATCTAAATAAAGAATGCATGATTGAAAACAGAACATCTATACATCTAAATAGTTCTTTCACAGAATGCTCAATCATGGATATAGAGAAGCAAATTCCCTGGATGTAAGGCTTGTACTGAGGAGGATCTCTTGGAAATTACAAATAAGCAGAGACTGACCACATCTCGTATTTCCTGTTTTTATGTTACCAGTATAATCTGTTGCCTGCTAATTATGCATAGTGCTTTCAGATTATGGCTGCAAAACTCCAAACAGCCACTACATGGCGTGAACTATATATAGTACAAGTAGTCCTCGACTTTCAACAATAATGGAACCTGCCCATTATGTCATAAATCATGGTAGTTGTAAAGCAGATCACCCATATGACTGATCCAATTTTATGAGTTTTTTTGCTTCAGTTGTAAAGTAAATGCTGCAGTCATAAAAAAAATCCATGGTTCGCTATAAGGTTTTTTTTTGCCAAAAACTACAAGTAAATACTAGTTTTCAGCAAAAATGTTGTAAAACATGGTCATGTAACTGTGGCTGTAAATGTGAGCTGATCACTTAGTGCCCAACATGCAGTCATGTGACTGGGGGGGCGGGAGGCAGCCGTCAGAACTTCAGAATTGGATCTTAAGTACCTTTGGGGCAGGTGGGTCTGTGTAACTTCGAATGGTTGCTAAGCAACCGGTTGTAATTCGAGAACTACCTTTACTGTACTTCTCTATTTTTTGTTCCGCCATTCAGGGTTCATTACGAGTTTTGCAGTCCAGATCTGCTAGTTCTAATGATGCAGGGTCTGTTGTGTGAATGAGCCTTTACATCAAAGGGCATGCGTGCATGCACACAGAACCCAAAATGGAAATAGAGACAGGATAACTGTTAAGTAAATATTTTATTCTTATATTTTTAGCATATCCTTCCTTTAAAGAGATTAAGGGTTCCTCTATTCGATTTGTTATTCTCATCAAAACCTCATGAGGTAGGTTTGCTGAGAGAAAAAATTGTAAGTAATGATAATATGTGACCTTCGTGATTGTGACTAATGTTGGATTCTATTCTAACTACTAAACAACAGTGTCCTTTCTATATAAGTGACAATGACTTCACCTCAATTTTTCCACTGCTTTGTTCTGTGTGCTTATTCTTATGTGAAGATTTTAATTTCTTTTTATTGGCTTTTTTATTCATTGTTGTGTGTTGCCCAGAGACCCCTTTGGGAGAAGATGGGTGACCATATAAATTTGATTAATAAATAATATTATCTTCAATCTTTTTCCCCCCTCTGTTCAGATCTACGTACAGTTGCCTACACAGAGCGTCTAAAACTAATGTGTTGCTTTTCACCTTTATCATTTTTGAAGCAATAGAGTTGAACAGCCTCTAAAAAGTAGATTGGCAATACCCATATGGTTATTCAGAAGAGACTGCACATAACAGATTGCACTCCAAGAGCAAGCAGGAGGATGTTGATTTATGACAGACAGATACTGCTCAGTATGCATATTCCCCAGGCTCTTTCATTTGGATGTTTTTAAAATGTCAGGTCTGATTGTTTTTGGCATTGCCTTTTTTGATGCAAACTGTTTTCCTGAATCTTATCAGCTAATGTAAACTGCACTGGAAATGTGGGCCTGAAAAGACAGTTTCAACAGAAAGGCAATGTTTCAAGAAAAACACCTGTGCTT
The DNA here is from genome assembly GCA_012654045.1 of Ptyas mucosa. NCBI lineage: Eukaryota > Metazoa > Chordata > Lepidosauria > Squamata > Colubridae > Ptyas > Ptyas mucosa. The sequence continues at coordinate 18,280 of WNWU01020919.1, read as the reverse complement.
AATGTGGTTCTGATCCTGCAAAGAGCGGCTTGCTAATCATTGCAGATCCTACTCCAAAGAGAAAACATGTATAAAAACAACAGTAAATCACATGACATTCAGGATAGACTTCATGGCACAAATTTCGCCGGTTACAATTCATTTCCCTAATGCATAATCCTGGTATGCCAAACTAGTTATAATGGAGGCAAATTTCTGAGTTCCGGATGATCAATCATCTAACTGCACTTTGAAAAGAGACAAGGTTTCAATCATGAATTTATTAAATAAGAAATATTCAAAACTTAGTGTCTGGCAATGGATTTCAAATATAATGAAAATAATTCCAGTTGTATTTGTCACTATGCAGGTGATGTGGAATGAGGCATAATGGTATTATGGCTGACACGTTCTGATTTAACCAACAATTTAGGTATACTAGAACGCCTCCCCCAATCAATACCTTAAAGTGAAGTGAAGTGTGTGTGTGTACACACAGTATATGTGAGTATGTGTATATCAAAGAAGTGTAGCTTGTAGCACCTTTAAGACAAAACATTACAGGCTATTTGAAGGGATAGAGAATCTGCAGTCCTCCAAGTGTTATTGAACTGCAGCAGTTTTACCCCAGCAGTTTCAGGTTATAACTGACACACTGTCCCTCTGGATGTATAATTACTTTTAACATTATTTTTGATATGGCTGATTCCCAGAATTTACTGTTGCTTTATATTGCATGGTTTTGGTTTTAGTTTCTGAGTGTTACATATTTGTATATTTTAATCCAAATTATGTTGTAAACCCATAAGCCAAACAAATAAATAAATACGTATTAAGAATAGGTGAGTGGGAGCACATATATTAATAATGCCTGCCTTAAATTGACACAATTTTGCTGAAAATAAATGCAAGTAAATCACCAGTTGAATGTCACCGACTCCAAATTATTTTAACCTTTGGTTTAAAAAAAAATCTCTAAAATCAATGGATTAGCTCTTTGATATAACAGTTGCTCATTATAGATTAGGCTTCATTGCAAAATATAGTGCCTTCCCCATAAGGGTATTAAATGTAAGAGACTTTGCCCTCGTGGCTATGGGAGTCTGAATCCGTAACAATTATCCACTTAATCTAAGAATCTTTAAAGATATATAGCAATTTCTCATTGCTCCGATTTTATAGTTCCCCCTCATGTTACTATAATGTGTCATAGACCAATTTTTTACTTACCAGTTCAGATCTTGAGAGACAGATAAACAGGACCACATTTTATGCAGTAACCTGGAGATACAGGGCATCTTTCCTATTTCTTTTTAACGGAGACTTGTTTTATTATTTTAGGTTTGGGATTATTTTAGGTTAATGTATGCCACGTTACACATGTGTGTATATGATTTCACCAACATTTTCTGATTTGATTTATACCTTTTTGGGAGATCCCTAAAAATTAAATGCCATATGGAGATCATTCCAGGTCAAATGGAAGTTTTTTCTAAGCAAAGCTGATCAAAGGGATTTCTAATATCTCTTTTCTTTCTTTGAAATAGGAAGGTAGAATAGTTTCTAACAGAAGAACCAGAAATACATATTGTGAGGCAAGCTCCCATTACTTAAGACTCCCTAGACAAAAGTATATGTCACACTAGCCTCTTCTGCCCTAAGCATATTTGACCTGAAGTGACCCATACGGATAGGATTTTAAGATCTATGTGTTTAATTTCTGGTTTTTAAATTAATAATAATTCAAATGTGAAAAGTTCCTTTTGTTGAGGTAATTGTAGAGTTCCAGCTGCAGACCGAACAGGGGAATATCTAGAAACATATTTATTTATTTATTTCTTAGGCTTAGACCTTGCCTTTTGTTTAGGACCTCATGGTGGGATACATAACACTTCATTCTCCTGTTTTACCCCAGAATGAGAACTCAGTGAATTAGGTTGGGCTAAGGGAGGCAACTGGCCTCCCCAGTGTTTAGTTTCATTCAGTACTGTGATAAAACATATTTGGAGTCTCCTTCAGCCCCCAGGTATTTGACTGGTTTAAAGAGAGTTGACATATTCTTAAAGGGCCACTTTCCCTTTTTTTTAAGTGTGTAACACTATAACTATACCCCTCTCATAATAATTAAAATTAATCTGAAAAATTAAGATAAAACTGAAGGAAAACCTTAGGCTCTTAACAGATTTACAGATATATAGTCACTATACCTGAAAAATATCCGTGATCTCCCATGGGTCACAGTTTTTCACTTGCTCTCTGAAGGCCTTTGGAAGGGAGATCCGGTCTGCAGAGCAGTAACCCCAGCATCTCATCTTGTTCCTGAAAAAGCTGGAGCATTTAAAAGGTTTTAAATAGCTGAAGCAAGTTATACATAGTAAGGAGGAACAAGGAGTGGAAAAAAAATGGACGATGTATCTTTAACCCACAAAGGGTGGAGCAGATTTTGTTCTGAGCTCGCTAACAATGGAAACTTTTTTTTTTAATGTTTCCCTCCATCAGTCCTGCCAAGCAATAGGAAAAAAAGAAAAAAGAAAGAAAAGAAACTTGTTCCGCTGAGTTCAACCCCAGACAGGCTCACAACTTCCTTCCTGCTTTCCGACCCCCTCCCCTCCCTACTCTCGCTCCCGCACATTCAACAAACACTGAAGAAACAGCCAATGACAAGGGTGATGTTGGAAAAGACGAGTAACGATCGCGGCGGCTGAACAGTTGAAAAATAATAGCAGTAATAATAAAGTTACAGATCCAGCCGACAATAGAATTCGCTCGCTTTTTTCAGTTACGCGCCGCAGGCGGAGACAAGAGAGACGCCTAAACATCTTGACCAGGAGGAAGGGATTATTTCTAGAGCAATTTGCAAGTCTGCGCGTCTTCATGGCTAGAGCTTTTTCCGAAGCAATTGGATAGTCAAGGTGCACCAATCTCTCCTGGACAGGTATGACCAACCTCTCCGGTTTCACTCGCTTAATATTTGCTCATTTCTCCGCGCATCCTTCCTAATCCTGGCGTATTTCTCTTTCTTTCCTGAGCTGCAACTCTTGCTTCATCAAAGCGATCGCTTTTTTTTTTTTTTTTTTGGAGATCGGGTCGGAGAAAAAGACCCGATTTAAAGGCTGGAATTAGTAGCGGGCGAGAAATCAGGTTTTACGGGCATGGATAAGTAGCGAAAAACGAGCTTCAAACCGCTCCTACTTCTGAAAAGTGCCAAACTCAAATGGGCAGCGAGCTTTCGTTATTGAGGGCTATGGTAAACCGCTTCGTTTGGCGGGGGCGCCTCTGGCACGCTGTTTTTTTCGGATAAGTTCCACCGGTGCCGGAGTTTAGAATACACACACACACACACACACACACACACACACACACACACTATATCATACCGAAACTATACTGGAAGCAAAATATATTCAGCTGCCTTCCGTAGAAAGAGAAGAACTTCAGCCAAATCAACTCTTGTTGCAGAGAACAGCGAAAAGAGCCCTGATCTTCGGGTCTCCATAGAGATTGCCATCATTTGTTTCCTCCATAAAATATGAGGGCAAGACACGCATCACAGGGTTCAGCTTGCACACAAACACACACAGCCGCGTCCAGCAAGTTTACAAAATATTTAACTCACACCACTGCCTTCCCGCTGTCATACTGGACAGACGATTTTTACAAACTTAAGTGTAATTTTAAGAATCCTTCAGGGACAGAGGTCCGGAATTTGCCCAGTATGCAAGAGTTGAACATGATTGCTATTTCTTCCAGTAGATAAGTCACTGCCCTACAGAGCTACCACACTTCCTATTTACTCGGTCCACAAATAAATTACTTTGTGCACTATTATGTGCATAAGCATGGCAACTGTTGGAATTGTGAGAAATAAATGTTATTTAAAACATGAATAAAAGATGAATAAAGACGCCCAAGATAATCAACCCTTTTCAGAAATTCAAGAAAACTTTAAAAAAATGGATCAGAGAAAAGTTGAAGAAATGTGCATGAAACTATAAATATAACTATGCTTGCTATACAATTGTAAAACATTGCCTGGAGGCATATAATTATTGATATTCCAAGAAGCAATATCATAGAAACTCACTGAAATAAATTACAAACAAGCACAGTCTTGGTTCAAAGAACAACAACAACTTTACAAACTGGTATGTAGCTGCAGAAGATTACTCAGTAGGATAAAAGAAAAGCAAATCACTGAATTAAAGTAGCAAACAACTCAGCTGATAGCTAAAGAAAGGGGCTACTTTTAGTTCATTCTCAGTTAACACACTATATAAAAGACCTGGACAAGTCACACCTAGCTTTAGAAATATTAAATATTTACCTCATTAGAAAGAGGCTGTGGATTTTGTAATGTGTATGTTTCTAAGATTTAGTATGATCTCAGCATTAAAAAATCTTATATGGTTGATAATAAATGATACAATATATTGTTATTTAAGGTGGGTGGAAAAAATCCAGGAAAGAATGATATCAAATTTATTGCGGCCTACATCTACTGATAAGAAGCCAAATTCAAGAAAATACTGGAGTCCAATTATTTTGATCTTCAAGAGTTGTTAATAAAGTTATTGTAAGTTGCTGCCTAGAGTGACTCAGGATAGGGAGACAGGAAGCATATAAATTAAAGGAATAAACAAACAAATAAATGGGGCAAGGCAATTTCAATCAGGACCATAGGGCAGGATGAGAGGCTATTAAACTTGTTTATCTTTCCTATTTAAATTGAATACCATATTAGTTTCTTCATGAAGATACTGATTGGGAATTGAAAAAAACAATACAAGGGGAACTGTTAAATATTGTTCTAGCATGTTTACCTTATTTAGACTCATCTTCCACTATAGCCAACATATCAGCTATTAAGATTTAAAAACAAAGAAAAACTTAAAAAGTATACATTTCCATATCTACCTTGATCATCAAGGGTAGAGAACATGATTTTTTATGTTTCTGATATTTTTTATTTTATTTTTTTTATTTTTATTTGATTTATATGCCGCCCTTCTCCGGAGACTCAGGGCGGCTTACAGTGCGTTAAGCAATAGCCTTCATACTTTTTGTATATTTATACAAAGTCAGCTTATTGCCCCCACAATCTGGGTCCTCATTTTACCCACCTTAGAAAGGATGGAAGGCTGAGTCAACCTTGAGCCTGGTGGGATTCGAACTTGCAGTAATTGCAAGCAGCAGATGTTAATAGATGTTAATAACAGGGTGCTTTAAACCACTGTACTACAGGCTCTGTATAAAAATGTGTTGAGTCCCCATGTATTTATCAAATGCCCTTCCAAATGTCTATGGAGATTCTCAGTTATCCAGGTCATGGTTATCCCAAAAGTGCTTTTTAAAGAGGCGATCGGAGTTTCTTGTTCTTTAAAGACATTTCACTTCTCACCCAAGAAGCTTCTTCAGCTCTGACTAGATGGTGGAGAATGGAAGGATTTATATTCATTGCAGACACTTGGACAGAAGGCAAATGACCAGCTGTCTGCAAGGAATATAAATCCTTCCATTCCCCACCATCCAGTCACAGCTGAAGAAGCGAAATATCTTCAAAGAAAAACAAGAAAGTCCAATCACCTCTTGAAAAAGCACCTTTGGGAGTCCTCTTTCAAGTACTACCAGGCTCTTGGTTGCAAAATCCAATGTGGATTAGAACATTGTAAAGTAATAACGATAGTATATATTACACATTATGTTGTTTTATTTAATCAAATATCATCTCCTAAAGTTATCAGGTTCCTCACTCTTCTAATGGACACTAAAAAGGATATATATATGTCTTGATAGAAACACACACACACACATATACACTTAAAATCATACAATTTTGATTATAAAATGAATGTTGTAGTATAGAACAAGCATCATATAAAAAGTGCATAGACCAACAGTACATTACATATAACACCTGCATATGCTTATTGTCTCATTTGGAGAAGCAGTACCACAGAGATGCATATTATGCGGTTATAAATATATCTACACTTCTACAATACATAAATAGCATAGCACATATATAAATATACACATAAATATGTAATACTAATAAAACTATATATCCTTACAGCAGAAAATAATTATATATTGTGCTTTCTCAGATTTTAGAAATAAATCCCACTCAGTTCAGTAGAATTAACTCTAATACAGAATACAGTCATAGTTTTTGATTTGCAAATAATTGAGCATGGAATTTCTGTTGTAAATCATGCCAGTCATTACATGGGTCATCATGTGACCATGCCTGATTTTACAACCTTTTTTGCAGTAGTCGTTAAGTGAACTTAACACAAATTCTGTAGTCGTTCAGCGAAAACTGTGGTCATTAAGAAATCCTTTGTCTGCAATGGATCTTTTTTGCTGGAAACCGAAAGTAAATGCCTATTTCAGGCAAAAAGTCATAAATTGTGATTATGTGACTGCAATACACTTCAGTTGGCCATAAATGCAGGCCAGTTGCTGGATGTACAAAATACAATCACTTGACCCTGGAGAGAGCCCAACTGTGTCAGGTCAGAAGTATTCTTTTAGGTCTGTCATAACTTTGATAGTAAGTCAAGGACTACCTGTATAATCCCAACAACTTCAGTAAAGAGACAATTTACTGAACGTTTCAAAAATTAATTAACCCAACAAGACAGTAATGTGTCTTGTGCTTTCAAGATGAGTCCAATTTCCATCATTCTCCATCAGTATGGCTACCAGGAATTATGGGAGATGGTGCAATAGTAGCAAGAAGGCTACCCATTTTGTATCTTCCCATTAGGCAATACTGTATACTGAGTAAAAATGAGTACAGGTACAGCTTAAAGTCACGTAATAAGAAATAAAGTAAAAGAGCAAAGTGTTGCTGCACAATACTGTTCCACCACAGAAAAAATGAATTCAGAGGAAAAACTGCAGCTCTGCTTCCTTTAGTCTTGTGGTGGCTTGTGGTGACTTTATGTTTCAAATATTTACGAATACTATTGTTTTAATTATGATATTATTTTATTTGTAGTTTCCTCAAATGCAATTTCTAGAGCATATAATGATGAGATTTCCATCATTACTTCTCACAATTTCCCAAGCCAGCATTTAAGGCCTTCCACCATTCCTTTCCATAGTTATTTTTGTTTTAAAAAGAAAAATTCTGTGTAGTAAGTTTTGGTTTTCCTAGGTCCCATGACTTCTTCCTCCCACCCTCCCTGGAGAAAACCCACATTTAGTCCACTTGCTCCTTTATTTTCATGGAACATCTTCTGATCCTTGGCTACTTCCTTCCTATCTGCTGTTTTCTTTTGATCTATGGCTAGAATGTGGATGATTGGCAACACTAGCTACTAATTTACGAAAATATACCATCTCAAGCTTTTCCATTTCTTGACCATCTCAGTGTCTTCTTGGGGCTTTGCCTGAGAAATAGAATATGCAGCTTTAGCCATACTTTTATCCTTTTATGAAACAAATCTGAATTTAAAACCAACTTAAGGTGACCAAGAAGACCAATCTTCTTGCCATTAAGCTTTTTTTTTCATCATAGGGAATATTGATTGTGAGATCGAATTTGGGCCAGTCACTGGGACCAGAGATTTACCCTTGCAAATTTTGGGACTCATGCTGGAACCCATCTTCAGGGAATTATAGGAGCCAAGGGATTGGCAGCACAAAGAAATGACAGCCAATCGCCAGCCATCAACATACCAATCAGTCAATAGGAAGGCACCACATAAACATGACTCATAGAACAGCCCCAAAGCACGTATTCCAGTAAAGAGAAATTCCCTGAAGATGGGCTCCACATTGAGTCCAAAAGCTTGGAAGAGTAAATCTCTGGTTGACTGACCAAAATTCAATCTCCCATCATTACCCTGGGACCAGGGGTGAAATCCAGCCGGTTCTGACAGGTTCTGGAGAACCGGTAGTGGGAATTATGAACAGTTCAGAGAACTGGCAAATACTACTTCTGGCTAGCCCCAGAGTGGGGTGGGAATGGAGATTTTGCAATATCCTTTCCCTGGAGTAGGGTGGGAAGGGAGATTTTGCAGTATCCTTCCCCTGCCTTGCCCACCAAGCCACACCACACCCACCAAGCCATGCCCACAGAACCGGTAGTAAAAAAAATTGTATTTCACCACTGCCTGGGACATGTATATTTGCCTTTAATATTGATTGTGATTGCTGAGAGATTTTTTTTTCCACACATTCAGAAGCATTCTTCTAATTCACCTATCAATTGTGTTATTTGCTTATTTATTCTACTGAAAAATAGATGTTAAGTTTTGGCTTCTAATTTATTTTGCCATAGCCTTCACAGGCCTGTTCACTCTCTGTTTTCTCTTTTCTTTCTCTTCTCATTCCTTTAACTGTAGAAAATGTAAGAAGCTTATTTACCTCTGAATGGATGTAAAACAGCTTACTTCAAAGTTGATAAGGTTCTCATTTTGTGACCAAGGGTTGCATTTAGCACTTTGGGGGAGTTTAGAATATTTCACCAAAGGGTGGGGTAACGCTTACAACACGCGATGTGTTTCTCAACGTTAAAATGACGAGAAACTGTACTGTCACTTTTTAGCCTGTGATCAAACGGGGTCTGTCGGCTTGGAGCAAATCCGGGGATCATAGATTTTCCATCCTTGCTGTAACTACTCACATAAAGGATCCTTCTCTATTATCCGCGCATTCTGGGACTGAACCTTGGCATTGAAATGAGAATCTGGATTATGTAAAGATTCAGGTTAATATGCTATTCCTTTGATCAGCGTAATGAACTTTTAAAAGAGGCGGAGCTGGACTCTGCTGAACCTTTGAGGCTAAACTCACGTCTTTCTCGCAGCCGGGCTCCAGAGCGAGAGCTTTGCAGCCATTGGCCGAACTGTGTCTCCCGTAGCCAATTGGCAGGGCCGGTTTGAGCTGTCTCCGTTTTCCCGCGCTCACTGTCGCTTCTCTTGTCTTTCCATCCAGTTTGCATGTTTATGGAGCTGTGGACCGGGGTCCGCTCATCGCCCCTGCTCGTCTCCCGTTCCCTGGGCAATGCTGCAGCAGCTGCCGCCGCCGCCGCCCCCTCCTAAGAGGACGTGGGCTGTTCGGCAGAAACTGACCTGGGTGAAGGAGGAGGAGGAGGAGGAAGCGGAGCCTGTCCCCCGGCGGCCGGACCCATTACTATGGCCGTGTTCTGCTATGCGCTTAACAGCCTAGTGATCATGAAGAAGAGCGGCGAGGAAGAGGAGAAGAGCGGGGGCTGCAGAGGAGGCAGGAGCAAGACACCGCCTGCCACGCGCAGACAAGGGCCGCCTGAAGTCGTCCGGGGAAGCGAGAGGCATAGCAGCTATTGCCCTTTGTCTCTGGGCAGCGGCGGCAGTTCCAGCAGCTCCCCCACTGCATTCCTCTTCCCTCCAGCCGAGCCGCCGCGGGCCCCGGAGGAGGCTCCATTTCTCAAGTCCCCTCGTGAGCTCAGCAGCCCTATCTGGACTAGCCCCCAGAGCCGGTCTCCTTCGCCCGGCTGGAAAGAATCTTGCAGGACGTCCCGGGTCCTCCAACGGGAGTTGCAGAATGTGCAGGTGGTTGAGAAAGTGGGGCTGTTTGAGGCGCACATCCAGGCGCACAACAGTTCGGGAGGCGCCACTTTCCTTCTAAAGAGTCCCCGCCTGCCCAGGAGAAAGTCGCCTTCTTCCCCAAGCCGACCTTGCCCCTTGCAGCTGGTGGAGGATACCCCGTCGAGGCAACGAGAGATAGAGGAGGGAATCAAGGAGCTCGATAAACTCTGGTTCCGACTGGAAACCACAGGGAAGGCGTTAGAGAAGGAGGCAGAGAAGGGTTCTGGGGATACCCATCTATTACAGGTGGGGGGCAAGGGAAAAACCGACTGGTCGTCTCCTTCTACTGAGAAAGAAAACGGACTCTTCCGAGAGCAGCGCCCAAAGGTGATGCAATCGGCCAAAGAGACCTTTGGAGCACAGGATTCAGAAGAGGTGGAGAGCAGGAGCCAAACTGGGATGTGGAGTTCAGAACCAATGGATAAAGGATGTGCCTTGTTGAAAGGGCCCAATTCTAACCAGATGGGGAGGGTGAATGGGATTTCCAGAGCACAGGAGTCCAGGCAGGTGGAAAGGGGTCTGTGGCCTATTGGGAGGCAGGGCTTTGAGGTGAGAAGTGAGCCTCTGGAAGAAAAAGACTCCAAAGAGATGGAGAGCAGGAGAAGCTGTGAGGAAACTCGGGGCTCTGATGAGATGAGCATCATGATGCAGCCAGGTGAAGGCGAGGCACAACTTTTGGAGGGGTCAAGCAAGGTGAGCAGTTGCTGTGAGAATCAAAGCTTCATAGAAATTGGGCTCTGGAGGAGGGACTTTTCTGGAGGGCAGGGCTCAGGAGCCATAGAGATGCCCCTTGGAGAGCCGCTCCCTCCAGGAGACCTGTCTTGCCTTGCCAGAACTGACAGCAAGGAGGGTAGCAGCAGCCTATTCGCTTTGACATTCTCTGAGAAGCAGTCTTTGTCTGAGATTATGGCTGAAGGCCATGCTGTTGGGCTGCAGGAACAGCAGCTTCCCTCAGGGACCTCTGCAGCACTACCACAACCTAGGTGGTCCCTAGTGGAAGGTGGGGGCTGCTGTGGAGGTGCAAGCATTCCTGCTGTTATTGTGACAGACCTGGATGCTCAGGAAGAGGAAAAAACAGGAGCAGCTCCCCCAAAGGACATGCCAATCAGGAAGCTGTCTTCTTCCTCAGCTTCTTCGACTGGCTTTTCCTCATCCTGGGAAGAGTCTGAAGAAGATATCTCCAGTGATCCTGAGCGATCCTTGGACCAGAGTCCAGCCTTCCTGCAGACCCTGGATAAACCGAGAGTGGTAAGTTCTGAGTAAGTGATGTCTCTGATGATTAGGGGAGCCAGGTGGCTTCTAAGTGATAAAAGTGATAAAATTTCTCTGACCATCTTTAATGGAGATAGAATACCCTTAACATTTTTTTTTAGAATGGTCTTTTAAAAATAAGTTTCTGTGATATTAACTTTTCCTGCATTTGAGTTGTTCTGTTGATCTTACATCGTTAAAAATGAAAAAGAGTAAAAGCATTAAGTCTGCAAACTGAGCTATAAAATTTGTATCTCAATTCCAGGTGACTTTAAGGTACCATTCCATCAATTATGGAATCCACTGGCATGGAATTTATTGGTGGGAAGAACTACAACATAATGATATTAGATTGTGTGTGGGGGTGGGGAAGCATAAATGGACTACATCTAATTTTTGTGGTAAAATCAGATGTGATTGATTAAGCCTAATAATTTAATGCACAATTCTGTATATATCTGCGGAGAAGCATTTTGCACCCAGTGGGATTTATTCCTGAATAAGTGTGTAATAGATCTAAACAGAATCATAAACTTCAAACGCACTCCAGAGATCATTGAGACTCACATCCTGCCCCCTCGCAGAATCTGTTAAAGAAAATTATTAACTAATCATTATTTAAATCACTAAAGTTAAAGAACTACCGATTTAAATCAAAATTCCTTGACATTCTTGACCTTCTAATTCTTCTAAACAAGCATGCATGCTGACTGCTCTGACAAAGCGTAGCATTATGCAAGCAAAAATATCATTTAAAAAAATTCAATGTACTGCAGAAGTCTTTGGACCTCAGATACCTACTTCCATTGTCATTATCTGTACATAAATCAGATGGCTTATTTGAAGACTAAGATTGCAATGTAGATTTCCATTTGAAGAACTAATTTATATTAGGGAAAAGGGTGGTTTAAACTTAATATCAGTATACAATAGTATTTTATATGAATCTACTACACTGCTGAAAAGACAGATGAGATGGTGGTATTTATTTATTTTATTTTTTATTTATTTTATTTTTATTTTATTTATATTTATATGCCGCCCTTCTCCGGAGACTCAGGGCGGCTTACAACGCGTTAAGCAATAGCCTTCATACTTTTTTGCATATTTATACAAAGTCAGCTTATTGCCCCCACAAACCGGGTCCTCATTTTACCCACCTTAGAAAGGATGGAAGGCTGAGTCAACCTTGAGCCTGGTGAGATTAGAACTCACAGTAATTGCAGGCAGCTGGATGTTAAATGCTGCCTTAATAGGAGGCATTAGCCTGCTACGCCACTCAGGCGTATAAAATTTTATTTTATTTTATTAAACTTGTATGCCGCCCTCTCTCCCAAAGGATTCAGGGCAGCTCACAACGATAAAAAACACATAAAATTCAGTATTCAAATATAAAACCAATAAAATCCCCTTTTAAAAAAAAGTCCAATCCGGCCAGGCCAAATAGCCATGTTTGGAGGTCACGGCGGAAAGAGCGAAGGTCAGGGGCCATCCGGAGCTCCAGGGGGAGCTGATTCCACAGCGTAGGCATGTCCACAGAGAAGGCCCGCTCCCTGGGAGTTGCCAGCTGACACTGTCTGGCCGACGGGACCCCAAGGAGCTCCTCCCTGTGAGAGCGCACCGGGCGATGGGGAGCTGTCGCTGGCCGCAGATGGCCGCCAGGTACCCTGGGCCTAAGCCATGTAGGGCTTTATAGGTAATTACCAGCATACTGTTATATTGTTTGCAACAAGTGTGATGGTTTTGAAACTCATGTAGGCCTATAATTGCTGTAGGTTCAGCTTTTCATAATCAAATACCACATGGGTTGAACAAAAAAATGAGGACAGATAATCATATAGTATTACTAATTTGAATTTTAAGGCCTTGCTTAGAGCAGAGACTTTCAGCTGTTAGCATTTATCCCAAATGAATAGGAAGAATGATTATTTGTCACTTTTTAAAAAGTTGCCAAGTTGCCACACAATTTTATTTCATTATTGAGAAATGTATCAGCTGTTATTAATTGGGGGTGTTTCATGCTGTAACTCTGAAATAAAAAGCCAGAACAAGTGCCAATCATTCTCTAGTTCTTTTAGCTCTGGCTTTATATGAAGAGCTATAAGTAGCATATAACTTGGACAACTTGTAATATAAGTCATATAAATAAGTAGAGGAAATGATGATGATGATGATGTTAACTTTTTTCATTCTGAAATGTGTATATTTGTTAAAGGCAACATCAATATAGTTAGCTAACTTCTAGTCTAAGGATATTAAGTGTTCTGAGGTATGGGACAAAGAAATACGTACAGTCCAACATTCAGTGTCACAGTGCAAAATATATATAGGGAAATTTAGTCTTCAAAGCTATTTGAGCCTGCTACACATTGCATACCAATTCTTCTGGAACATTGGAGAAAGTTATGTTGTAGTTTGTTTCTAGTGTTTGTTGATAGGCAAATCATATTAATTTAGCTATCACGCCCATTAAGATGGGCGTGTTAGCTAAATAAACCTTATATATGTTCTCCCTTTAGGCAAACTTTATTTGAACAGACAGTCCATAATTCCTTATTAAGTTTTTCAGAATGATGTTCTGAGATTTTCTGTACTATTGGTGTTTTTTTTAAAATTTATTTCATAGTACTGAATGTTAACATTTAACTCTGGTTTATTCCCTTGCTTTTCTAGTTGTAATCAAACATTCTTATGTGCAGAAATATGCCCTAATGTCCTCATCCTGCTTCCTGATTTCTGGTTTGTACCAGGAGCATATAGTATATAAATAAAATAGACAGGTTTTCAAAATACACGTTGTCAAAATTCAACTTCTGAAACAGCTTCCTGGACTTTTGATTTGAGCATAACTCAGTACACCAGATTTTCACTTTAATATATTTCCAATTTCTACTACAAATAAACAAAAATAATCTCTCTGTGCTCACAGTTAATGGATAAGTGGTATACACATTATACCTAACCACAATGCCCCTCATTTATCATAACATGCCTAAATACATGATCTTGTGACTTAATATGTGTGAACTAGGCCACTGCTGCAAAGATAGGTATTACTGTCAAGGTAGAAGCTGCTTTGCTGGCATATAATTCCCTAGTTTAGACTGTGAAATTTATTCTGGATGCTTTAGTAAGAGAATGAGCAGATGAGGGTATATTTAATACTTTTAAGTTGCCATAGGACTTCTTATTTTTGTTGCGAAGGTACTGTAATTCACCATTTGGTATTTTGGGGAAATTGCATAATATATATCTGAGACAACATGTTAACAAAATATAGTTACCTCACAGCTTCAGGAAATTCCTGTTGCAAGCATACGAACATACTGTGAAAGCATGTGAGATTTTCCCAAATATATACGAGAAATTTGCTAATACTCATTTTTCATCTGGTCAGATATTAAAATAAGTCTATCAATATGTGGTAGAATGTACCACATTTTGAGATTTGCCACTTTTTTGGAGCTTTGTAGAATGAAATCAAAATAGAATATTTTTTAAAAAAATTCAGAGGGAAGAATCTGTAGTCATTATCTTGTGGATAAGAGAAGAAAGCTAAGATTAGTGCAGATACTAGACAATTGGACATTTTAAAGTACAAATATAGGGACATTGGATTGCATATTCTGGATACCACTATGTCTTAGGGGAGAACATCACCCACCTATTAGAAGAGTTAATGGCTGGGTTCACACTTTTAACTAAGCCATAACTAATTCACATGATTTCTTGGTTTTAGTTTAGAGTGCTTTGTAAATCTAGCAATTATAGTTTGCTATAAACTATGATTTATGATTCAGTACATATTCAGTTGATATTGAAAGATTATCCAGTTGTGGCTGATTCTGTAAAACATGGTTAAATCCTAATACAACATAATATTTGAAATCTGGTGAGAGGAAGATAGATTACTAGGATTGCACTGAGAAAGAAGCTTTTTAATGGGCTTGTTAGATTAGAATCCAAACTGACAATCTATGATATCACAAATTGTGTAAGAATTTATTTTTTATACAGTGATTGTAGCAAGGGATATTATTCAAAATTTTATCTTTAAAAGGTACTATGGAGCAGAAAAAGGGCAGCTGGTTAAACAGACAAATATTATACTTGTGCTCCTTTACAGCTTGAAGCACTTTTTAGAAATTGAATCTATATGCTCTGCAATAGTGTTAAACATGCTTTTCCTAAAGTGCAAGTTCTAGATATGCTGAGATTATAATTTCCATCAACTAGCTAACGGATAGTTGAGAATTCTGAATATTGCCATTCCAACACACCTGGAAAGTGCCAGACTGAAGAAAGCTTAAAGTTATGGGAAAACTGAACCTGCAGTCTAATCCACTCAACTAATCCCATCCAGTGTTTTTATATGGCCAAGCACAATAGCTGAGACACCGTTTTGCTGATACTTTGATAAACATTCCCCAGTCTTTGCCGACTAGCTATATTCTGCAGCTATATTTTAATGCTTGAAAAATCAGTAATGTTCCCAAGCAAACCAATCTTCTGTCTGAATGTTTGAAAACACAAAGTATAAAAGGGACTGAAAATTGTTCTGATTTTACCTCAGTATTCATATGCTTGGGTTCTGCTCCCTTTGTCTATTCAGTATGAAGAATTTTTAATATATGCATCTTCAAGCACTTCATACTATTTTCATGATTAAGAAGTTGCCTGTTTAATTATCTGCTAGAAATAATTTCATGCATCCAGATCCTGAGAACAATTATGGTCTATACCAGAGGTGTCAAACTGGAAGCCCGCGGGCCAGATGCGTCACGCACAGGCCACACCCACCCCAGCTCCGCAAAGGGGGGAAATATCACGAAATGTCACATGATAGCAACGTGACGTGGCAAGTTTGACATCCGTGATCTATACAGAAATATGGTGATCTCCCAATTGGACTATTGCAACGCACTCTACATGGGGCTACCCCTGAAAAGTACCCAGAAGCTTCAGCTGGTACAGAGAGCGGCAGCACGAGCCATACTGGGTGCCCAAAAAAGGGCACATATAACGCTCTGCAAATTGCCCTGGATACTAGTTTATTTCCGGGTCCAGTTCAAGGTGTTGGTCATCACCTATAAAGGCCTACATGGGACAGGAAAGCCCCCAGTGTCTTTGCCTTCTGCAAAGGGGTCAAAACTTGGCTCTGTGGTCTTGCATGGGGGCCACAGAGGACAACACAACCATAGAGCTGGCTAGTCCCTTGAGAGCCTCCCCACCTGTTATACTCCAACATTAATTAGCCATTTTAGGATTTTTCTTTCCCTTTTGATATTTAATTATTTTATCATTTAATTTTTTTAACCCTAATTCAATTTTTAATTTTAATGTTAATTTTATACTTTTTTATTTATCGTTTATATTATATTGCACATTACCCAGAGCCTCTCTTTGAGGGACCTGGGTAGTTTAGAAATATGAAATAAAAATAAATGCATAAATAAATATAAACTAACCAAGCAATATATTTTTAAAATTTCTAGTTTAGCATTTCCTATTAAAACTACTGTCCAAATATAACCTTTGCTTTGTACTTTTCCCCTATATCCAGCACATGTATTAAAACTTTTAAATAATAGCTGCGTTCAATGTAGGAGTGAAATATTTGTCTTTTTGTTACTCAACTGAATGTCCTAATAAGGACATAGAATAAATGATGACTTGAAGTAGGATACACCTTATTTAAATACTCAACACTGAAGGCTCTGATGATCATCCTTTTCTTAACACCGAATGATGAGGAAATCTTTCAGAAACATCTGCTTATCTCTTGTAACTCATGTTTTTTGTGGGTAAGTTTCTGCATTGATATGTCAACACAATATTACTTCAATATGTTTTTCAATCCATAGTTCCTATTTAAACTAGAAAGCTTTAGATTAAAATTAATATATTTTTATTCTGAAAAAGAAAGAGACTCTGAAGCAATTCCCATTTTATTGTTTCAGTACTGTATCAAAATATGCTAAATCACTATCTTTAAAAAGGTTCTGCTTAAATTGTGTACAATACCATATAGATACACTATGTCATTAGTCCTTGTCTGGGTAAGAACACCAAGCAACACTATGTTCTATGCCAGTAGTATCTGCAGAGCATTTCAGTTACTTTCAACAAGGCTTCTCTGTTACTTTCTAATATCCTGTAATAGGGTAATGTCCTGTAATTTAGTGGTCTGGTACACACATCACACTAAGGAATAGTAATGCTTGTGGTTTTAATTTAATGTATTTAATGTATTGTGTGAATCAGCAGTGGTTTAAGATTTAATATACTGTATATTCAGCTTTTTGATGAAGCAAACCATAGTTTAATATAACCAAATTGTTATCAGCATATACTTGGGAAGGAGTCAGTTCTAATTTTAACATCATACTTTTGCTATGTATTGGAATTGAAAAGACTTTTCATCATTTGACTTAGTGTTGCCTTGGGCCAATGAAGTTTAGTCATTCTTTTGAAGTATGTCACATGCTATTTTTCTCTATTCTAGAACCTAGATCACATTCTGTTTTGCACTGAATATTCCTATTTCAGTTAGACAAACTGCCAGCATAGATGTCATGTTGATTCTGTTCCTATGAGAGAATCATTTTCAATTAATTTCCATAGACTCAAAATTTATTTATTCAAAGAAAAATAATTCAGATAAAAAATAGATTTTGCACAAAAAAATCTAATGGATAAAAATATATCAGATATCAATTTGCAAACACAGATATAAAAGTGATGATATAAAGTCAATATAACAACTAATGTATGGAAAAACCAGAATGTTTATTGACAAATATATTAATAGATTAATATTCACAAGTATTGCAGAATAGGATTGTTAAAATTCATAATAAATAAGGGAATATGCATCATATCTATCATACTACCTTATGCTCTTTGAAGTTCTGTAATTTCTGTGCAGTGAGAATTAAGGTTTATTGGCTGAAGCTGTTGATAATCGACTCCAGAAAGACAAAAATACATGTAACAAAGGTATTTTATAAAATTACGTATCACAAGATATGGTAATGTAAAAAGTTTTAGAAGATTGTGAGCAAGGAAAATAATCTTGTCAGTAGCTATTTAATATAATAGACAAGAATGGAATATAATATGTTTAAAAGCAGTAACAGAACAATTAAAACTCGGACCATATGTTTTCTGAATAGTTTTTATCCCAGAGCTATAATTGCACTTAACAATGAACTAAAGGGCCACCATCGGTGAGCTGTTGGACAGTATTACTTGGTCTGTTGTGTAGATGTTTGGGTGGTTTAGGGGTGGGGAATTGTGGTGGGTGGGAGTGTGTTTGGGGATTGTTATGTGTGTTGGACCTGGTCTTTGGGAGTTAAGTGAATTTCATTGTATGGGTATACTGTGTATACATGTACAATGACAATAAAGTTGTTGTTGTTGTTATTATTATTATTATTATTATTATTATTATTATTATTATTATATGTATA
>WNWU01020918.1:0-49541 GCA_012654045.1 Ptyas mucosa | reverse complement strand
AACAGAACAGAACAGAACAGAACAGAACAGAACAGAACAGAACAGAATAGAATAACAAAGTTGGAAGGTACCTTGGAGGTCTTCTAATCCAACTCCCTGCTTAGGCAGGAAACCTAAGTTCAATCAGACCTTCTAACTTCACAAGATCCCTCCCTCCCCCCGAGAACTTGGAAGGTCTGGTTGTACTTTTATTTTAAACTGGTAGTCACATGGTCTTTTTTTTTTTTTGTTGCCCTGCACGCAGGAGAACGGAGCTGGAAAGCAAGTTAGTGAGGGAATTGTGGTTGCTCTGGGATGGGGTGCGAGTGAGGATTTTGCATTATCATTGTTCTGAGATGGGGTGGGAGTGAGGATTTTGCATTATGATTGGTCATAAGTAAGTAAGAACCAATAAAAGAGGAATGGAAAAATCGCTATCTGTAGATCAGCATTTCTCAGTCTTGGCAAGTTTAAGATGGGCAAACTTCATGCGGCCTGGGGAACTGTGCGAATCGAAGTCCGTGCACCTTAAAGTTGCCAAAGTTTAGAAGCATGGGTCTAGACTAGAATTTAGGATTTTCCATTCCTGTTTTATTTAGAGTTTGGTGCAATTAAATAAATCTGTTTAACTGTTGACCTCATCCCATTCCTAAGAGATCTGTAAGGGGCGTGCATAAGAGCACCAGCGTGCCTACCATCCCTGTCCTAATGTTCCCTTCAATTGTATTCATTTTATGTATTCAATTCATGCTTATATATATTATCTAATATGTACTCGACAAAATAAACTTTAAAAAATCAGCTGTGGTTTCCTTAATAAATAGTGATTAAAGCAATATGAACCATTACTGGACTTTTTGTGAGAAACTGAAATTAAAAGTTGATCTGGAGCTTTGATGATTAGATATGGGATTATGGAAATAAGGTAGACAAATGTTAATCTTAGAGTAAGAGTGATATTTTTTTACTTATATCTGTATCAAAGAAAGTTGGAAGTCATTTTTTTTTTGGTTTTCCTTCTTTTCCTCTTTCTTTCTTACACTTTCACTCTTCTTTCCAGAGCCTTTTCTTTTTTCTTGCAGATGTTTCATTACCAAACTAGGTAACATCATCAGTACCAGAAGGGAGTGGAATTTGCTCTTATTTTCCTATACTAGTTGCTTACCCTGTCAGTGTGGATCAGTTGCTTCACAAAAAGTGTTTTGATTGGTGCCAGGTCTCTACAGCCTCAGGCAAAGAAGGGCTATTCTGCACCCCTCCCTCAAATGTTCTTTAAAATACAGAGTTTCCCAGCACTCCTGTAGGAACCTCCAACATGCAAACTGTGGTTACTCATCCTAAAATAAATCGTCTTTACCTGGAGCATACATTGTATACATTTGCTGTTTGCTGGGAAGGTGTGTAGCTAAAAGTCAGTCCACATTTAGTTTACATCTGACTTTGAGGATATTTCTTCATAACCAAACAAAAGTGTATTTTCTGTGCAGTTCACACCCCTTGCTTGCTGGATCTGGATGTCACAAAGCAAAGTCCTCATTTTGTAATTAACCCCTGAACCCCGTTTTGGCTGGCAAAGTGCTATCACGCCCATCCTGGCCATGACCCCAACCACACCCATGCCCACACTCCCAGGCACACCCACCCACACCCCGGCCCTCCAAAGTCAAACACAACCCTGATGCAGCCCTGAATGAAATTGAGTTTGGCACCCCTGGTTTAGAATAAGATGACTAGGATACCACGTGGGCGGCAAAACCCCCACAAAGGAGGTGCTTATATTGTAATAATAATAATAATAACAATAACAACAATAACAACAATAATTTTATTGTCATTGTACGTGTATACACAGTATACCCATACATACCCTTAACACCCAAAGATCAGGTCCAACACACATAACAATTCCCAAATACACTCCCACCCACCACAATTCCCCACCCCTAAACCACCCAAATATCCACATAACAGACCAAGTAATACTGTCCAACAGCTCACTGATGTTGGATGATGGCCCTTTAGTTCATTGTTGAGTATATTGAATGATATAACAGATTGCATATTTGCATGAGTGTCTTTCTGCTCTTGCCTCATAGCAATAGCACTTAGACTTATATATCACTCCACAGTGGTTTACAGCCCTCTCTAAGCAGTTTACAGAGTCAGCATATTGCCCCTGACAATCTGGGTCCTCATTTTGCCAACCTCGGAAGGATGGAAGGCTGAGTCAACCTTGAGCCTGGTGAGATTCGATCTGCCAAACTGCTGGCAGCCAGCAGTTAGCAGAAGTAGCCTGCAATACTGCATTCTAACCACTGCGCCACCATAACTCATGTTGCATGTTTGTATGCATGTATTCACTAAGAAGCAGAAGGCGGGCTGAGTATGCTTCAGTAAGGGTTATGTGACCAAGAGGGAGAGGCTTGAAATGGAACAGCCTGTATTGTTCTCAGCTGCTGCCCAACTGTCTCTCGCACGGAGAAGCATTGCAGGGAGAATTTTCTTTGAAATGATGTTCTCCAGCACTTCTACCTTGATCTGAGCCATTTTCAACCTTTCTTTTTCTGGCTTATTTCCCGATATCAAACTTGATCCTGTTCTTTCAAGTTTTGGAACATTATCCTGCTGACATACAAATAGAGTTACAACCATTTTCATATAATTATTTCCTAATATTCTGTTCACTTGCAAGACATTATAATTTGGAACAATTTTGGAAGTATTCTGGGTGCTACATCTGAGGTCTAGTGAGAGGCACAAGTTATGCCGACCCTGTTTTAACCCCACAGATTATTTCATTTAATCTGCCTTCACAATTTATGATAGCAAATAATGTTCAGCACTTAACAGTAATGGGATTTTATTATGACAAACTAATCACGCGGGGAATACTATAAGAATCTTGTATAAAAAACTAAATAATAGTTTAGCATAGGCTGGGGGGAGATTATGAGCTCATCCAGACAACCAATTGAATGTGTTTTCCTTCCCTGAGATATACACAAATATAAAAGCAGCAGAGTGTTCTCTCACCCTATAATCAGCTTCAACACTAAGCCAGAGCATGTGTGGCAAGTTAAGGAACGGTAATTGAATGCATCTCCCTCCCATGAGGAGTTCTGCCATCGGGCAGGAAAAAGAGCCAGCAACTGCTCTCCTTATGGTATGGTGGGCTGGACCTGAATTATGAGAGACTGCAAATCACGGGCCTGGCACTCTTTCTCCATTGCCAGTGAATCTCATGTTGACCGCTTGACCATCATAATTGGCACATTTTAGATAACTGTAGCAATCATTTTTAAAGAGCTTCCTCTATCTATCATCTATCATCTATCTATCATCTATTCATCCATCCATCCACCCAACTATCTATCTATCTATCATCTATCTATTTCTATATTTATTATTTTATTAGTCTCTCCAGGGATTTTGCTTGTGCTACACCATTCCTGGTGATACATCTATCCAGCAGCTTAAACCAACATGTGTACACTGTAGCCAGAAGCAGTCAATAGAAGCTGGGCAAATTGGAGCACCTGTGCACCACAGCCACACCACTAATGAAGCCTCTAGAATCACAGCCAGAGAAAGCTTGTGTCAAGAGGAGTTGGAAAACATCATTTTAATATCAGATCAAATGAACACAAAGTTAGGGGTCCTCAATTATATCCTGAGAAATGGGAAAAATATCATCATGTACAATCTTTAAATAACAATTCTTCAGGTTCCAATTAGAGGTACAGATGAATAAGCTTTATGACTCAGAGAATTAAATAAGACTTGCTTCTAAGAAACATACATTGATATCTCAGGATTGTTTATGCCTTGGGCTAGTTGTGCTTTTATATTTGTATACAGAAAGGAGAGTCACATGAAACATCTTCAAAAAACTAAGTTGGGAAAGGCTTCTATTTTGAACCAGCAAGAAGAGAATACTTCAAATTCTGTTGGGGAATGTCCTAGATGTAAGGAACACTGTGGCTGCATTCACATGACCATTGAATCAATCCATTTTTTAGTTTGTACAATGCCCTAAAGCCTAAATAAACCAAATAGGCTATGTTTAGTGCTAAAAGCAAGACTTAAAACCTCATTTAACATGCTGTGTGACTGGCAGTTGTTTCTTTGAGTGGTTACACATTTGATGTGAAATTAACCACAAATGCCTGATGACCATTACCTCTATGTACTTTCCCCTCTCCCTCACCCAAAGATTGGAAAAGAAGTAGCCATATCTCAATAACATGTCTGTAGAAACAGAGATTTTTAAACTCCATTCCTTTATATGATAGGAGGCCATACTTCCCTATGTGTGATTGTGCACCTAGTTCATAAGTAGAATACCAAAGTAGATTTATACTGCATTAGCCAGTCAAAAGATGATCAAAGAAACAGAAAATTGCAGATCTTTCCTCCAACCTCACTCCCATCACTGAGTCTGTTGACTCAAACAGAGCAAGAGGCAATAAACTTGTTCTTGCCTTCTGCTGGATCTGATTTATATGTTGTGAAGACCATTTTGCAAGAGAGATATTATATAACAACTACCAATATGTATTATGACGATTTCTGTTTACTTAAAAGTTTCACCTTTTCATCTTTCCAATATGGGCTGCAAGCTAACTAATAAAACAGCTAAATAACAACATGATCAACTAAAGTGACTCTTGGAGTAGGATCAGGAAGTAATACTATCTGTCAGCCTTTTTATTACAGGAAAGTTATTGAGATAAATTAGAAGAGTTATGTGAATGCAACCTTCACCAGCCAAAAGAGAGATGGGGATATAGCTAGTAGGTTTTTAAAATCAACTTATATTAAAGTGATGCAATATTATTTAATAAATCTTTATTACTTAACTTTATTGCAGTCATTAACCATCACAAGAGAATTGGTATTAAAATATCCAAAAGTAAATTGATAGTGTCAGGATAGTTAAGAAAAGTACAATTTTAAAAATTAGGTAAAAGAGAACATTAAATCAAAATATGCTAAAGAGTTTGCTCAGGCTACTTATATGCAGGGAGGAAACAAATTAAAATTAGCTATTTGGCTAATATAAACTTTGAAATGGTATAAAATACAAATGCATACATACATACATAATATATATATTCAAAAATAAAAACTAAAATTATCCAAAAGGGATTTAAGAATTATAATTTCTTACAGATCCCTGTTATATCTAAGAAAAATATAGTACAATAGCTAACATGGCACATATACCCCAAGGCAATTGTTAATGCTCAGCCTAAGCCACTTCTGACTACTGTATCCATTACTCAGACAGGTTCAATTGCTCTTAATTATTCTTTACCTGATTTTGCATGCTGCCACACAAAACCTGGCAACCGTGTGTGTTATCTCAGGGTTGATGTCAGAAAGTATAAATTGCTTATATCGTTGATTGCTGTACCCTGTTTTGGAATGGGATAATTAGTGTGTTTCAAGGTTCCGTATGAAACTGGCAAAAGTTTCTGTAGTATCTACAGAGTTGCAAAGATATACCGGTAATGAGTTGGGGGGAGGGGGGTTCTATCTTCCAGCCAAAAATGCTGAAGGAAGAATTTTACTAATTGGGTAAAGTTCCTTCTCTGATTTGGGATTTTAAGCTCTATGATATACATACCATAGTTGGTGCCAGAGTGTATCTCTGACTTCTGCCATGGTGTTTAATAAATCACCGAAACCAAGAAATTAAAACAAGAGCAGCAGCTAAAAGTGCTCTATACAATGCGTAGAACACATTCAAAAGCTAAGAGGAATTTTATTTTTTAAAAAGCAGGATTATTTTATAAACCCACAGATAATTGCTCTGAGAAGAGTATTCAACAGAGGGAGGGCCACGGCAGCACAAGCTTTGTACGCATCTGGTGGCTCTCATTCATGGGCAGTATGGCTCCCAGTGTGGAGTTTTCAGCTTTCAAAACCCACGATGGTTTGGGACCAGTCCAATATCAGCAATATAAATTAGGCAGGAAATGGCCCCAGTTTGGTTGACAGTATCTCCTAGTTTTGCCCTCCAGTGCAGGCAGTCTAGACATTTGACAAAAATATTCCAGAAAATAAGGTTGCGTGAACCTGGAAGGAGAGAAGAACATGAGCTTAGTCACATTCCTCTTTATGCTGAAAACCAGCAGCCATGTGAGGACGGAAATGAATCAGTTTTTTTCAGATGATCTGAGGTACTGCTGGTTTAGCTATTAAAACTGGCAGTTTCTTTTTCTTTTGCCTGGGCAAGCCCACTGAACAATACCTTTTTCTTGGTTTCATTTCTTTGGAAGTTTAATCATGTACTCTGTACAAGAGGCATAAAGGTAAAGGTTCCCCTCGCACGTATCTGCTAGTCGTTCCCGACTCTAGGGGGCGGTGCTCATCTCCGTTTCAAAGCCGAAGAGCTAGTGCTGTCTGAAGACGTCTCCGTGGTCATGTGGCCGGCATGACTAAATGCCAAAGGCTCACGGAAAGCTGTTACCTTCCCACCAAAGGTGGTCCCTATTTTTCTACTTGCATTTTGTACATGCTTTCAAACTGCTAGGTTGGCAGAAGCTGGGAAGAGTAATGGGAGCTCACCCCATTACGCAGCACTAGGGATTCAAAACGCTGAATTGCCGACCTTTCAAGTTCAGCATCTTAGCCACTGAGCTACCGCATCCCTCACAACAGGCATAGTTTAGGTCTAAAATCCTTTAGGCACTAATATTATTCCAGTCTACATATATCTTCAAGGGTAGTTCTGAGAGAACATTACAGACATCCATATTACCCATTTTATCATACTGATGTATTCTTGCTTTCTTTTTCATTGTTTATTGTTCTGTTACTTTACTTCAGTTTTGCTTACACTCTTTCTTCCTTTTTATTGTTGTAAGCTGCTCAGAGTAGCCCCATGGCAAAGTAAGCGGCAGATACATTTAAGAAATAAATAAATTCCATTCTAGATAAAAACATTGCCAGTGTCACTGAAATAAGGCATGTCTTGCCTACAAAAGGCTACAGGTGATAAATATAACTGTAAGACTCACTACACATTTATTTACTAGTCACATTTTTATGCTGCCCAACTCCGAGGGACTCTGGGTGGCTAACAACGAAGAATAAAACAATGTGAACAATATCCCATACAAAAGTTTTTTAAAAACATTAAAACCTATACACTCCATTTCCCCCCAAAATGTATAATCTTAAATTTTTTTTAAAGAAATACTCCAGACCTAAGAAAATATGGGTTTTTTGGTCAATGCAATGAGATTTTTTTTTTTCAAAAGGAAACAACACTAAAAAGATACTAATAAACTGACATACTGAAAATTAACATTTAAAAGAGATTTGAAAAAGGCAAGGGGACCTGGAAAGTGTTCTAATTCTCAGAAGATGCTCTGGAGATATTTGAAAGAGAGGATAGGAAGAAAAAAAATAGCCAGACACTATCATCTTTCCCATGGATATTTATGTAGTGGTGCTGTTGTATGATTGTACGATGGTTTCACTTATCTGTTAATTGATTTTAATTTTAAAAAAATTACCACATAATTTAAATACTTTCATATTTTATAGCTTGAATGAATATTTTAATTTTGTGTGGTATGAACATTTTAATTGTGTGTGCATCCTATGTTGTTAATACTAGGAGCCCTTGTAGATGATAGCAGATTAAGTTCAGAGCAGACACAGACTATTTACAAAGGATTGTGAAAAAATGTGTGATAATCATAATTACTATGTTAATGATATGATCTTCATTGTAGTACTGTGCGCACTATGATGATATATTATTTTGTAATATTCTATGAGTCTGTTTACACAACACTTTAAAGCATTCCATCTAATTAATGTGAGAACATACTGGTATATTTGGTTCCCTGTTCCAGGCTTCTTCTATTCAGTCACTCCTTTAATTAAGTGTAATATAGGAATGGCAAATTACTTCTGTTTCTGGTTAATATTAATCAGAATTCGGATTCAGTGAATACAAAGGATTTAAAATTCCACTTATTAAATAGAAAAAACAGTTGATTCACTTTCACTAAACACATTTAATAAGAGAAGCCACCAATCAGAGTTAAGGTGCTATACATGGGGACCAAATAATTAAACTTGAATCTTTATGTGGACATAGATGTTGGAATGTGACATCAGGATGCAAGTAGGAAAATCTGCAGTTTGCATCATGATATCACGGCACACATTTCATAATTTTCAAGAAATCATAGTTTGTAAAGGTAAAGGTTCCCCTCGGACATATATGCTAGTCATTCCTGACTCTAGGGGGGCAGTGCTCATCTCCGTTTCAAAGCTGAAGAGCCAGCACTGTCCGAAGACGTCTCCGTGGTCATGTGGCCAACATGACTAAACCAGGGATGGGTTCCAAAATTTTTTACTACCAGTTCTGTGGGCATGGCTTGTTTGGTGGGCATAGCTTGGTGGTCATGTGACTGAGTGGGAGTGGCTTGGTGCTCATGTGACTGAGTGGGTGTGGCCAAGTCAACATCATTCACAGCAAGACGGGGCGGCACCTCGCTGTGAGTGACATCAAGTTGGCCATGCCCACTCAGTCATATGACCGATACTGCAGAGACAGGGTGATTTCCTATGTACCTCCCCCCCCTTGGGCTGACAAAATAAAAGCCTTCCTGCTGAGGATGCCTGCTGAGCCTGCCTGCCGAGCAGCCCGGACTGGAAAATGCATGGCTGGGGCGGAGGAACGTTTAACAAGCTCCAAACTTCCAAAGTTTAGCCAAGTCTTCTTCTTCTTCTCGGCTTAACGTGTGTGACTATGCGTGTTTGCTCTGTAATACGAGGCCGAGAAGGAGGAGAAGACTTGGCCGAACGTTGGAAGAGCTTTGCCCAAGACTACTCGTATGTTCAGGGACTAGCCTGATACTCCCAACAATGAGTTTGGCGGCGATCTAAGGAAACATCTTCCAGCTCTTCAAAATCGACTTTAAGAGTGCCGAGAAGCCAAGAGCAAAAGTAGAGGCAGCGTGGGCGACAGGTATGTGTGTGTGTGTGTGTCCCTCCGCAAGGACTTGGAGGCAGACACCAGGCCTCTGAGGAAAAGAGGAGGCGGTGAAACCCTGGCTGTCACCCAGGAGGGGACCGCGGAGGGACACATCACACGCCCCTGTTGCCCTCGCCACCGCTACTTTTGCTCTCGGCTTCTTGGCACTCTTAAAGTCGATCTTGAAGAGCTGGAAGATGTTTCCTCAGATTGCTGCCAAATTCATTGTTGGGAGCATCAGGCTAGCCCCTGAATATACGAGAAGTCTTGGGCAAAGTTCTTCTAAAGTTCGGGCAAGTCTTCTCCTCCTTCTCAGCCCCATATCACAGAGCAAACATGCACAGTCACACACACTTCACAGCATGCACACCTCATGGTGTGCGTGTTTGCTTACACACATTAAGGCCAAATATATTCATGGGCTAGCCTGATTCTCCCAACAATGAGTTTGGCAGAAATCTAAGGAAACATCTTCCAGCTCTTCAAGATCGACTTTAAGAGCACCAAGAAGCTGAAAGTAAAAGTATCGACGGAAAAAACTGCTTCCTTCATCGCCATGTTCTTCACGCATGCGCATCACATTGGACTTGCAAGGCAATGAGATGTGCGTGGTAAACAGGGTAGCGAAGGACATGGTGGCCAGGGCAAGTGAGCTGCAACTGGGGGACTGGTTTGGGGGCATGGCCAGCTGGCCATCGCTACCGGTTCAGCGACCTTGGCCAATTTCTGCCAACAGTACACACAAACCATTGCAAACCGGTAGCAACCCACCACTGGACTAAATGCCAAAGGCGCATGGAACGCTGTTACCTTCCCACCAAAGGTGGTCCCTATTTTTCTACTTGCATTTTTTGTGAACTTACGAAAGCAGTGCTTTCAAACTGCTAGGTTGGCAGAAACTGGGACAAGTAACGGGAGATCACCCCATTATGCAGCACTAGGGATTCGATCCACCTTTCGATCGACAAGCTCAGCATCTTAGCCACTGAGGCACTGCATCCCTATTTTTGTACCTAATGGCTATTGTTGGCAATAAGAAGGCAATGCATTTACATTAGCCCAGTGCTGAAGATATCAGAATGTGTTAGCACTGTTAAATGCTCAGGTTTGTGTGAAAAGGGCTAAGTCTTTCCATCATTCTAAAGTCTCCTTGGCTGCTTATATATCCCAATCTGAAAAATCCAAGAAGCCACATATGCTGCAGAAAGCTGGAGAAATGATTGCAAAATGAAAAACAGAGCATCCTTTTGCTTATCTTCTAATTAAATTGCACATAAAAATACCACATTTCACTTACAAACATTTATCAACATTTCCTTCTGGGAAAAAAAAAGCTGAAAACAAATTTTTATTCAGCAGAATGAAAGTGAATGGATAAAGAAAGCTGGAGGAGATTTATTTATTTTTTTTGAATGGCATTTGTTCAAATCTCCAGTCAGCCATAGAGCTTGCTGCTGACCTTTGGGCCAATCCTTCTCTCTCAGCTTAAACTACCTCACTGGGTTGTTATTGTGAACATAACATGGGGGAAAGGGTAGTGCTTCAAAGCTACTTAAGGTTCTTGGAGGCCAGGCAGGATTTCAAGTAAATATTCTATGGCATCTCTTTTTGTTTTGAAGCCTGCTGACAGAAACTATTTTTGTTATTGATTGCAAATCAGAAACTATTTTTGTTATTGATTGCAATTATTGATTGCAAATCAACTCTGTTTTGGGAGACTTTTTGGGGAAGAGAGCTGTAGAGCTCTGAATGTTTTTTTAAAATATAGTAATAACTCTTCTTTATCTCATAACAATAACTGGATACAACAAGGAAAATTTATTACTTCATAGTTGAAATGCTTTCCTTGCCTCATTTGCTTTGCAGAAGCTCTAGGCAACTATAACCTGTGATTTAAAAAATACCAATTCTAAGATGAGGCTTTATTAATACTTGTATTTTTCCAGTTTGTGCATGGGAATTCCTACAAGCATCTCTTAACTGTGCATATTGACAAGTTTGAGGGAGGCAGTCAACATTGTTCTGCAGAGCTCAGATAAGCCTGCTGCTACTCCTCCCTTAGAAACATTGAGGGGCATTGTGTATATTGTAAGTTATGTGCAAAACAAAAGTATCCTTGAGGGCTGAATCAATGCACCTGTTCAAACTGGAAGATAGCTTTGGCATAAATGACAAAATAAAACATTTGACCGGAGCGAGGAAGGTATTTGTTAATGAAGCTCTAACTTTTAGACTGTGATCATAATTTTTCCTCAGCTAGAAACAATTAAATATACACAGCAAGAGAAGATGAAACTTAAAAGAAGAAAGGAAGGAACAAGGGAGAAAAACATTATTATTATTATTATTATTATTATTATTATTATTATTATTATTATTATTAATTTATTATATTTGTATACCGCCCCTCTCCTGAAGGACTCGGGGCAGTGAACAGCCAACTAATAAAATACAAAAAATACAAAATTTAAAACAGTATTAAAATCCAATTTAAATCAATTTGGCCCACAATTAAAACCCCTATATTAAAACCCATAATTTAACAATTTAAGTTAAAACAATTTAAAAGAGTAGGTCAGGTCAGTCCAGCTTGATGAAACAGAAATGTCTTTAGGGCACCGCGGAAGGTGCAAAGATCCGGGATCCGCTGTATCTCCGGGGCAACTCGTTCCAGAGGGTGGGTGCCCCCACAGAGAAGGCTCTCCCCCTGGGGGCCACCAGCTGGCATTGTTTGGCTGACGGTACCCTGTGGAGCCTCTCTCTGTGGGAGCGCGCTGATCGGTGGGAGGCTACTGGCGGCAGAAGGCGGTCTCGTAAGTACCCGGGTCCTAAGCCATGGAATGCTCTAAAGGTGGTAACCATTATCTTGAAGTGCACCCGGAAGACCATTGGAAGCCAGTGCAGCTCGCGCAGGAGAGGTGTCACATGGGAGCGCTGAGTCGCCCCCATCACCACCCACACGGCCGCATTCTGGACCAGTTGGAGCCTCCAGGTGCTCCGGAGGAGCCCCCTGTAGAGAGCGTTACAGTAGTCCAAGAGGGACGTGACGAGGGCAGGAGTGACCGTGCGTAAGGCATCCCGATCCAGAAAGGGACGCAACTGGTGGATCAGGCAAACCTGATAAAAAGCCCCCCTGGCCACAGTAAATGACTGTAATGCTGACATCTTCACCCCTGCTTCCTGAATTACTACCTACAGGCATTCACTTACATTGTGCATGAAATGTGACTTCAGGAGAATATTTTGCTCAGATTTTCAACAAGGGTACTAGACTGAAGAAAGCTGCAGTAGACAACTTAAGGCAATCAACCCCACAAACTGATCCATACAGATAAGTCTTGTTTTATACCAGTATTTCTCAGTGTTGGAACTTTAAGTCATGTGGCTTTCAACTCCCAGAATTCCCCATGTCCCATCTGACATTATGTTCCAAACATCTTTCATTTAAAATGTTTCCTATCTGCTCTGTACTATCTCTCTTTCATATAGCTATGAAGGTTGCAAGTGCTGAAGTCCATTTATATAATAAAATACATTTCAGTAGATCAAAGCGAACGGTACAATGGCATCTGCTCTTTCCTTTTGCTTCGGGATGTCTGAACATTATTAATACTGTATGCCTCCATTTAAATTGTGGTGGGGGGAGGGGACAGTGTAGGAAAAAATAATGTAACCTTTACTGCAAGAGGATCTTGGTTTCAAGCATTGAACCATTACAAAAACCTAGAGTTCCTGATGAAAATATTTGGGCAGTTAAAGATTCTTGGCCTTGCCAATAGTAATGTGAAAGAGAGATAAGAACCCATAGAAGGATTACATTAAGGCAGTTGACATTAGTTGGGAGAAATAAGTGCCAGCATTTGTTATGAAAAAAGAGAAGAACAGCTACAGAGACATTCCATTTTTCTGGAATGTGCTAACCCCTCTTGAGTGCAGATGCTCTTCCAACCTGTTTTCAGGATCTCTTTTACAGCTCCTTCTCTCTGTCTGGTCCTCTTAATAATAAAAAAAAAAGGCTGTGCAGGATGCACTTGTTACTTTCCTAGGGAGGTACCTTCTCAGTATGTTTTATAGATAAGTTAATGATTTGCCTGATCTTTTACCCAACATCAATTAAATACTAGGTGGACTTAAGCCCAGAAAGTCTGACCCACCAACTTTCTGAGAAGGAAGAAAGTTTAGCTGTCCTGGGAGGAGGGAGTTATAACCCAAAAGCTGATTAATGTGTCGGCTTCTTACTTCTTATTCTGACTTTGTTCCAAGCTTACTCATTTCTAATATTTAGACAGTGGTATTTACACTGCATACACACACGTGTACATACACAAACAAATTAGGAAGAATCCTTCAACTCACAAAGTTTGTGCCAGAAGAAAATCTTGTCTGCAATACAAGGACTGAAAAAACAAACAAACAATCTGCTGCCTCCAAAAATAAAATCCTTATTTAGACAAGTCCTCTTAGATAAGGGGATGATGACTAGGAAAAATGTGACTTTTCGGAAGCTCTCTACAGAAAACAGTCTGCAGAGACATTAGCCTGGCATTTTCTTTGTCTAAAAAGATAACAATTGGGCTCTGTCTTATCTACCAAAGCTTTCAGGAAGTGGATAATATAGAAAGGGGGAAATTGTGGTGACAATCTTCTTTCTCTTCCCCCACCCCTCCATAAACACCGGCCATTCTATTGCAGGTTGAATCAAGTCAGCAACAAGCAAAAATATTTGTTTAGTTGCCTACTTGACTCAACCAACCTAGATTCCTTTGCTTGTTTCAATCCATTGGGAAAGTCCAGTGACTGAAGAAGCAACTGCACCTAATCACTAGAAACAAGCTGTGTACCTGCTTCATTCTGTTCATGTAATGTCTATTAAAACTGTCACTACTGCATTGCAACATTTTGAGTGGGTTGAAAGCAGGTGCCAGGCAGACCAGTGAGCACACAGTAGGGAAGTGTTGAAAGACTAAGTGATGTGTATCAGATAAACTGCCTTATTCCCCATAAATTATTTCACTGCCCTCTAATGCAGTGGAAGATGTCATCTCATCACTAGTACTGAAATAAGATTTATGTCTTTTCCATAAAGTATCATTGGTTTTCCCCAGTTCCTTCAAACTGTTTTGAAGCTGCCCACATGGTTCTTTTTATTTCTCTTGACTTTGGAATATAGATTTGACAGGGAACACCTCAAACCAATCAGTGCTCTTCCTCCAGCTGATCAGAGTGCAAAAACTATAATTCAGTCAATACCTTGCCTCAGACTTCTGCCAGTCCTGTCAAGGGAATAAGTTTTTCACTCTTTCATTAAAAGTGAAAAAGTAATAATAAATTGCAAGCCCGCACCACATATTCCTCAAATACGTATGGATTTCCAGGTTGTTTGCAGCAAACACCCCCTCCCCCAATGCAACTTCTATAAAGGAGGGATTGCAAAGCAAACTGCATAGCACAGCCATTCTTTTTTAGGGGTGGGGGGGGTGTTATATTCCTGTGACAAATTGCAACAGCTAGCAAAATAGTATGGCAGTTATTTTGCAACCACACCTCCCCTTCCACAAAACAAGGAAAAACAACAACTTGCACACTGGTGCTTTGCATTTTTGCTCCTCCCAGTAAAGAAAAGAGGGAAGCAGAAGTGTTTGTTAGTTTCACTCAGCTCTCTGGCACTGTGCTACTGTACAATACAGGTAACCATTGCAAGGATCTATGATGTGGTAATACAATCCAGCTGAATACAAACAATGTTATAAGTTAAGATTGGCAATGATGAGTTTAGTACAAGCTGTGTGGACACCTCTCAAGTCATCTGTCATTTTTAATAATGTGAATTAAATGCAGTATCTGCTGAAGTCCTAGAGCCACAAGATGGGCTGAAGCAGGAGTCTGGCCCCAGAAGCTATGCAAAATTGTATTGACCTTTTAGATATAACATAAGTAGCTCAGAAATAAATCAACTCAACTGCTGAAGACAGACAGCATAAGAATACAGATCTGGAGGTAATTCTGGAGCAGGACAAAGAAAGAGTAGTTGTAATTTTATGTAGTGTATTTATAACTGAGCTGAGTACAAATGGAAGTGCCTTCCCTTGCCAATTACAAATCCATTTGGTACCTGCGTTGAGTGGAATTAGGTGGGGTAGCATCTAATTCTTCTTCACCCCAGGCAGAAAAA
This sequence comes from Ptyas mucosa, assembly GCA_012654045.1. Lineage (NCBI taxonomy): Eukaryota > Metazoa > Chordata > Lepidosauria > Squamata > Colubridae > Ptyas > Ptyas mucosa. Next base: position 34,389 of record WNWU01020918.1, on the reverse strand, counting down.
TATCTCAGAGTGAAAAAATGTAATTACTTTCTTCTGCTTTTTAGTGTAGCTTATTTGTGGATGCATTCATACACCTTCCTTGCACTGGCTTGAAGCGATTCCATTTACACTTGAGGAGGATGTACCATCATAATTGACCATCCATTTTGACTAGCATATGATTGATGCAGGTAAAGACTGGACCAAACATACTGGCAGAAAATTGGGTGTTTTCTATGGTAAAAAGGAAGAAAACCTATATGAACGTTCTAAAGTGCATGGAGGTGGAATCTTTGAGCTTTAGAGCCCCAATTTGCCTGTTGCAGAACCATCCCTTTCCATCTAGCTGCTGGCCTCTGGGTCTTGGGTGGTAATTTTTGGTTTGGCTGCTGGAGAGACCAGAAAGTTGCCCAGCAAGACTTTATTTTTTATTTGCTTATTCAAGAATATCAAGCTTGTGGAAGAGCTTCCATTAGGTCAACATTACAGTTGATAAGTTCCTAGCAAGGATACACTGAGTATATAGGAAATGGTTAACTTTGGGGGATTGCTATTCAAATTGTAATTTCTCACTGTGGGGATACACTGCCAATTGCATATTCTTTCCAAGCTGCGCCTTTTATTCCTTGCACTCTGGGCAAGGCAATGTACAAGGCTATATAGCCTATTAGTTTTTAGAGCTTTACATATCCTGATGCTTAGCAAACGCAGGAAGGGGTATCTAGAAAAGCTAATATAGTGTATATAATAATCTAAAGTGTGATGGTCTGTATTCAGTTCCCAGTAGAGGATTTGAAGAGTCACAATAAGGACAAATGTATACATTGTCTCCAGGTGGTGGGTCCCCTATTGTCATACATAGAAGCTCAGAGCATTTCTTATGAACTCACTTACTTTCTGGTTGATTTCTTCTTAACTTGAATTGTTCATGAGAGATCCATTTTGTTCCTTATTCTAAAACCTATAAGCTCAAAGAAACCTATAAGCGCAACTGCCTCCCAGGCTGGAATACAAATGTCCCCACTTGCCATCACTTCAGAGCCTCTGGTTATTTATATCTCTCTTTACATAATTCCAGAAATAGTGCAGGGCATTGATACTCCCAGAAAGGCCGGCACCCTGCCTCTCATTTGTGCTAGCTTTAATTGTTGTTATCAGCAAGATTGGTATGAAGTAGGAGATAAGTCCACCCAGTGATGTGGTGCTGAGGGTTATTTCAGTTGCAGCTGCCTCCCCCACTCTGGGGAAAAGATATAACAGATGACCCCAAATAACTTTGGTAACCAGAATTATGTGCATACTGGAGAGAGAGAGGGGGGAAGACAAGCAGCTTTCGTATGAGGCTGGTTTTCGTCAGATTATGTACAAGGACTTACCTTCTCTGGGTGGTGGGGCTTTTCAGAGAGACATGCTTGAAGGGAACATTTTATGGTCACAGAATACAAGTATGATTTGTCTTTCCCTCTTGTGAATCTTGTTTTGAAATTCTCAACTGACTCAGCAAAAAGACCAGATATACAGGCATTATAAAAATAGCCCCACCCCTCTCAAGCAGGAATCCTATACCTTTTCAGATAAATAAATAAATAGATAAATTATAAATTAAACAAGCAAGTCATTTGCTAGGGAAGATATCAATATTATTCTCCCCATCGCAATAGTTACTTTCCTAAAGTTATTGTTGATCTGTTAATGCAGGGATAGGCAACATAGTGCCAGAGATACATTGGATTAATTACCTTATAAACCCCATAAGACAATCTTCCCAAAACAACCAAAGGGCACCAGATTGTCTTTTCTTATTTTAACCCAAAGTCCTTCTTTCTGCCAGTATCAGCTGATAAAGCACAATCCCTTTTCAGTAAGTGTGTCAGTGTCTTTGGTCATCCACCACCTTTATCCTGCTTGTTACCTTTTTAAATATAGGCAAGAATTTTGCTGCAAGTCTTTGTTCACTGAAACTGAATCCATAATTAGCCAGTGAGATCATTTATGAGTTCAGGTCAGAGGCTGAGCACGGCTTTATGCATTAGGTTCCGAGCACAGAACCGAAATGTCATAAACAAAATACTATGGTCGCTCTATAAAAGGAATTGTAGGCTTCCACTGCAGGAGCACATTTTGCTCTTTTCACACCCTCCTCCTGGGCTTGACATGTTTCACTGCTTAAGAGCGGACTGTAACTTGAAACTGCCTATATTAAAACCACTTTGTGTTTGGGAAGGACATTATTATTTTTTACAGGTTTAATACAATCCTCCCAATCTGAGGATAATGGGGTTACAGTCCAACATATCTCAAGGACACCATGTCCTCTAGACATGGACTGGAAGAGCAATCGGCTTCTTGTTTAGGCAGTGCTTCATCAACAGTGAAAACTTGCACTTTTTACATAATGAGAGGAGCTGTTATTTGTTGTGCTTTCCTCTTACAATGCTGCGTCTGTTCTGCTTCATTTGTTAGCATATGCGCAGGGCTGGAATGTTTTTTCAGCAGTCTATCTTAAAAATGCTTCCTGAGCAGAACATGAATAGTACTTTTCCCCATCATTCTGTTTGAACTGTTATCTTCCATCACTCCTATGCTTTATTTTGCTACCGATGTGAAGACAATAGCAACTTAACTAAAAAAGAAAAGGTTTTAGAGATCTCATACAACTCTGAAGACAGAGTTGGAATCTTCTTAAAAGAGAAAAGTTACTCTGTTGCCACACTGCTCCCTAGTGGTAGATGGAACTTTCTAAAAAGCAGGAAAAAATAGTTGGTTATAAGATGGGTGGCCATATAAATGTTTTAAATAAATAAAAAAACATGTATTTGTTAAAAAGAAAACTGCACTAAATTAGCATTCTCTAGCCCTCAACAACAGACAAAATGCACAATGTTTCACAGTACTTCATTTTGTTGATTTTTTTTCTAACAAAGGGCATTTCTAAAAAAAATAAGAAAGTAGTCACTGTGTCCTAAAGTGGAGGTATCCATTACATCTGGGGTCCTCAACACCCAGTCTGTAGACCGGCACCAGGCCATGGCATGCCAGAAACCAGGCCATGGAAACAAGCAAAGCACCATCCATAGGATGCAGGCATGAGAAACCACACCCCCTCCGGTCCACGGAAAAACCTTTCTCTACAGAATCAGGCCTTGGTACCCAAAAGGTTGGGGGCTACTGTATTACGTGAAACATTTTGTATTATCATATGCTGAGAACAGATGGCTAGAGATTGGCTAACTTATTGTACTTTAATTTAGTAATGTGTATTTAGTGTAGTAATTTAGTGTGGTTTCATTTAGACAATATTCAATTTTGGAAGTTAACACTTAAGTACAGAAATTGATTTAGCCGCCATTGTTAAAATTGGCATATTATACGAACAATGCTATTTAGTTTCCTGAACTTTGGTTGTGGAAATAACATATAAAATCCAATGCAGAGGAAAATGTTAGCATCTGGAAAAAGTGGAATGATTTTGGAATTTTGACTTTATATTTTCAAGTTAATGGAAAAAAAGTTTTCACGATCATTTAAAGTTATCTATTGATTTTTTTCTACGTCAAAGTAGATATTTAAATAAAACTTGCTACTTCTGTTTCTAGTTACAAAAAAAAGAGTATCTCAAGTAAATAATGAAAATGAATTGTAGTTGAATAGGGAAACTAATTTTGTCTTGCTTCATTAGCTTCCTGGTAGAGTGGCACAACTGGTACGATCTAAATCACCTTAAATAAAACCAATTTGCATGCCTGTTAACTATTCCCACCAGAATAACTTCAGTATACAAATCAACAGTCCTTGGTAGTTATACCATCACTTTATTGTATTTATATTTCCATAACCATATTTTAAGAATAATTTTATGTACATATACTATATATTTGCACTGTCCCTGCACACATACTATGTCCATCATGAAAACTCAGCAATTTAGAAATGCATTCGAACAGATTTTTGGTTGTTTCTGTTGTCCAGACTTTACTAATTAATTTACGCAAAATTAATATATTATAAAACTTTGTTATTAAGTACATATAGGGAGAGAGAGAGACTTTCCTAATTATTTCTCACCCAGGCATTGACTAAACCAGGGGTGAAATCCAGCAGGTTCTGACAGGTTCTGGAGAACCAGTAGTGGACATTTTGAATAGTTCGGAGAACCGGCAAATACCACCTTTGGCTGGCCCCAGAGTGGGGTGGGAATGTAGATTTTGTAGTATCCTTCCCCTGGAGTGGGGAGGTAATGGGGATTTTGCAGTATCCTTCCCCTGCCACGCCCACCAAGCCACGCCCACAGAACCGGTAGTAAAAAAAAAATGGATTTCCCCACTGGACTAAGCCCACACTTATTTTTAAGCCAAGGCTGCACTGGATGCATTCAAATTCTGTCCTATCCTAAAGTCATTCTAAAGGAAATAAATGAGACATGTACAGTATTTAACGGATTTTTGGAATAAAGATTTCAAAATGGTTAAGAAAAGTCCTATTAAAACATTTTAAAATTTGCAAGTCTTTTCTGGCCTAGAGAAAATGTGACCAAAAGTCCAGTATATATATATAAAACACACATGCTTAGATATACTTGTGCCCTCAAATACTTGCACATACTGGCCAACCATAAAGTTTTCCCTCGCAGCAAAAAGATGACACATCTTAATTCTGCTTGCATTGACAATAAGAACTTGCAGGGATTTTAAGTGCAATATTCATGTTATTGATTTGTTATTTGGGACAGCATAGGACACTTAAACAAAGAGAATGTGACCTGTTGGAACTAGACTTGAAACATCCCTTGTACAACTAAATATTGCTACACAAGGAATATCCTTCTGATTTAAGCTGCTGGAATTATTTCAACATCTTAAAAATCTAAATTCTCCACCCTGGTCCTAGATGGAAGTACCGGTAGTCCTCAACTTACAACAGTTCATTTAGTGACGGTTCAAAGTTACAACATTGAAAAAAGTGACATCACCATTTTTCACATGACCGTCGCAGCATCCCCATGATCAAAATTCAGACTGTTGGCAACTGACTCACTTTTATGACAGTTAGTATCCCTTAACAACTGCAATGATTCACTTAAGAACTGTGTCAAGAAAGGTTGTAAAATGGGGCAAAACTAACTTAATAAATTTCTCACTTAACAACAAATTTTGGGTTCAATTGTGGTCTTAAGTCAAGGACTATCTGTATTTAGCTAGATATGAATTCTTCCTTAACATATAATTCCGGTTAAGCTGATATAGGGTTATAGAATTAAATACGGTATATGCTAATCACTGTAGGCCAAGTGTATAGCAAATCAGATATGGTTCAAGGAGCACATTTCACATTTACCAACTGGTGCCCTAGAGATGTGCTTGGGTACAGTTCCCGTTAACCCTAGTCAGTGTCGCTAATGGTAATGGAATTCTTCTCAGCATGTGAAATAAATTAAGACATGAAATAATAGGGTGTACTACTGGGTTTTTCTACCTTGGACTGGCCTCAAATCTAGTTTATTACCTGTAAAATATTCAGGAAATATATATTCAAGGTCAATTCATTATTCCTTTGCACTTAAATCAAGGAAGTTTTTCACAAAAGGTAACATCTGAAAAGAAAAAAAAACCCTCAGGTTTCCAGTAAAACAAGCATAAAGCACCAATAAGCAAATCCTACAATGAAAGATGTCCCTACAAAGAAGCTTGAATTAACTATTTCTTATTTAGACTAATCTTTATAATAAGCCCAATGTGACCTTTCAATTTTATTATGAGCTATAATAGTTCCAAAATAATTCACTTTTAAATTAAAAAAGTATAGTGTTCCTAAAAACACTTCTCTTCCCAACACAACTCAATGGAAAGCCAAAGCTAAGTTGTTTTTACTAAGAAGTTCCAAAGTGGAAAGTGAAATTAAGCTTTACAGCTTCAGCATTTTTTTCAGATTGAACAGATTAAACAATTATGCAGTTATTTTATCTAAAACAATAAAATATCTACATCTCACTGAAGCAAGGAATTTAAATCTAGCTGGTTAAGAATCTCCTTTTAAGGCTCCAATTTCCCAGCATTAACTCCATGTTACTCCTAAGGTAAGAAATAATCTGATGTAGGTGGGCAAAATGCTTGTCTTCCCCTAAAGTAAGTACTTTGTCTATGCATGTAAATGCACTGACTTGTCAGAAAGGAATCTCTAGGATAGAAATGCAGGAACATGCATTGTGAGGAATAAAAAATAATCACACAATAAGTTAATAGAGACAATATACTGATCCTCACTTACAGTTCACATCATAATAGCTATGTAACGTATCTATCTACATAAGAAACCACTGAAAATGAACTGCAATCTACTTTAACGTATCAAATCTCTTTTTATAACTTTCAATATAATTGAAGCTCCTCTGGCTCTATTTTATATGGGGCTGCATAGAAAAATGGAATGGAATAAAATTTCCTGTGCCAAGTTGGTCTAATAAAAAGTGTGGCAGAACAATAGTTCTGATGCAACAAAATATTAAGAGATTTTGTGGGAGAAATGAAAGGAGTTGAAATGGAAATATCACTTTTGCAGCCAATACTATTTTCAGCAAGAACTCAATTTTGAGAACTATAACAAGCTAATATTTCATTTCCCCCTTTATTTATTTTTTTCTGGAGATAATAAAGTATTGATCTGATGGGAAATTATCTTTCTTAATTAAAAAGATGTTACATAGCATATACAGTATCTACATGTACTACTGTATGTACCATTATATATACTTCAGCCAACTTTACGTGTGCTCTTGTTCTGTTTTAGAGAAAAGAAATATAGTGAATTAGACCTTTGGGTATCATGCTTTATGCGTAAAAGCCTCTTACTCTAAGTGTAAGACTTTCTGAAGATCAGGAACCAGGGCAAGACAAACTGTCCGTACTTCCAGAATTCTTACTGCTAGCAAAACCCAATCTAGTTTTATTAATAGGCATAAAAAGTCACCCTTTGATGGAGTACAAGATAAGCCTCCAGAGGATTCATAATTAAAGAATAAAGCAGTCCCAATTTACTCCACTGATCAAGTCTCAACTCTCTATTGAATGGCTTTTTGGTCACACTAATGCTATCCAATCTAGGAAGAGAAGGAAAAAGAACTTGTTTGCCATTATTTATGGGGTCATTATGGGATTATTCAATAATGGAATTATAACTATACCATGAGTTCTCTTTTCTTTGGGTCATTTTTCCCAAGTTTACATGAGCAATGCCAAATAAACTATTGTGATTACAGAATGGGCAGATGGGACTGAGCGTGTGACATGGTTTAACACATTATACACATAATGTGATTTATTTGAATTTTGGCATAGTATATTATGTGAACCCAGTTTAAGGTCCACATTAATCTTTGTGAGCTGTGAAACATTTAGAACTTTGAGAAGAGTTTACAGACGTTCCCACAAATGGTTGTAATGAGGGATACACGCAGTCATTTAACAGAAGCCTAACTGGCAAGATTGTGTCCCATCACTATAAAAAACCTACAGAGTAGTGCTTTGCATTATTTTACTTCTCATTTTGTTTTTCATTGAAAGGATATTGAAAGGATATAAAATCAGGGCTAACATGCAATGTGAGGTTGCTAAGCATGTTTGAACCCATAAATATCAATCATGATTTGTGACTTAATTAATAACATGAATCCAGCCAATTATTCAGCAAATCATAGTTACATGAAATCTGGCTATGAATGATATGGGAACATAGCCAGAGATTCAGATACCTTCATTTAGAGTACCTGGAAGGTAAGCTAATCTATGTCAGCATCAGGGCTCCCAGTGGAACAAACAAAGGATCACTAAAACAGTTCTGCTGTTTGCAATTTGCTTCTTGCTGATTTTACTGTGGAAACCAGGAATGTCAAAAGTTCCATGATAGCCCATGGTTAGCTGCTATTGTTTAAGAGATTTTACAGCCCACTTTTAGTGGTGTAGTTGCAGAAACCACAACTCCCTATACTCTGCTCTCCTTTCAGACAGTTCCTGTACTTAAATTGTATTTCTCTCAAAGAGTGCTTTTTCAATGTTAAAAAAATACCCTGTATTATTATTACTGTGCAATTATATAAAGTGGACTTTAAACTTCTCGATACCAATGCTCTCTCAAGACAGATTCTCCATTTTACCTTAAGGTAATGAAATCAATCTACCTTCTACACAAAGTAAAAAATTAATATATGAAAAATATGAAGAGGAAGGTCATCAATAATAATTCTATGCTCCAAATGATCTCAGCTCTGAATACGTGCAAGTCGGTTCAGGCTGCACAGATCCTGATACCTGCAGCATTAATAGTCTGAAGAACCAGCTGCGAAGTTCCAGGGGAAACTAGCAAAACTGTTTTTTTTAGTGTTTCCTGTGAAATAGGTATGGAATTAAGAGTAAAATTCACAAGGTTTTATCCACTGAAAATTGGCCTGCTGCCCGTGGAAGCTCTTAAACAGGATCACCATTATTCTTAGATATATAACTGATGAGCTGCAAGGGTGTCCATGAAAGGTTGCATGAGATAATCTGTTGAGAAGTAGAAGATCAGGCCAAAGGTGATGGAGATGGGAAGAGCAGGTAGCGCCTTCTTAAAGACTGCAAGCAATAGAAGAGTTAAACAAAGACCCTAAGGGAAAGAAAAGGAACATGATCAGCAGGACTATACCTAGCTAGAATATTTTTTGTACAGATAAATGTAAAAAATATTAAAATCCTGTGATACAGAAACAAGAAATGCCTTTGCTATTAACTCTGCTGGATTCCTGCAAATTGGCCTACATGGCCGGCTACCCCATGAAGATGATCCAAAGTCTACAGCTGGCACAAATTGTAGTTGCTGGATTGCTGATCTGAAGAAATGGGTTTAACAAAACAAAATGGGTTTAATTCCTCCTCCTGTTATAGCAGCTGCACTGGTTGCAATTCAAGGTGATGTTTATTAGCTACAGGATCTTTTGGATTGGGTCCATGTTACCCTGAAACTGTTTACTAAATCTCCACTGGTATGCATTAGCAAGAAGATAGTCTTGGAAAGTTTCCATCTTCCCAGAAGATGAAGAAAACAGGGGGTTGGAGAACGGCCCTCTCAATCGCAGCACTTTATATATATATATAAACATCTTGTTCCCTGAGACTAGGATGGTTCCTACCATATTAGCTTACTAGGTGTGAGAAAAATAAAATACAATATTTTTTGGACTATAAGACACGCTTTTTTGTCTCCCAAAAGAAGGTGAAAATGTCTGTGTGTCTTATAGACTGAATATTGCCGAAGCCCCGCCCACCCACCAGCAATTTTTTGGGCCTCCACATGCCCTGTTTTCCAGTCTTTTTTCAGCCTTTTTGAGGCCTTTTTTTGGCCCATTTTCAAGGTTTTTTTGGCCCGTTTTGGGGGGGGGGGGGGTTAGCCCATTTTCGGAGCTTTTTTCAGTATGTTTTTGAGGCTTTTTTTGGCCCTTTTCTTTGAAAAAACAGCCCCCCAAAAGCCTCAAAAGCGGCCCCCCAAAAGCCGCAAAAACAGGCCAAAAAAGCCTTGAAAACTGCCCCCAAAAGTCTTGAAAATAGCCCCCAAAAGCCGCAAAAATGGGCCAAAAAAGCCGCAAAAATGGTCCAAAAAGCCTCAAAAATGGGCCAGAAAAAGCTCCAAAAACAGGCCAAAAAAGCCTCAAAAGCAGACCCCAAAAGCCTTGAAAATGGGCTGAAAAAAGCCCCAGAAACAGGCCAAAAAAAAGATTGGAAAAGGCCTGAAGAAAGGTAGGCCAAAAACTTTTTTTGGTTGTTTTCCTCTTCTAAATTTAGAAATTTAGTGTCTAATAGTCTGAAAAATACGGTAAGGGTTTGCCCCACTGTGTTATTAATGTTGTACCCTACTCCAGTCCCCTAAATATGCGTTAGCTGCCTAGAGGTAAACTTATTAACTCGAGTTAGAATATGGATGCCGAAATTTTTCTAGCTTTGCTTAAGAGTACAATTAAGTATATATTTGTAGAGCCGAGGTGGCGCAGTAGTTAGAGTGCAGTACTGCAGGCTACTTCAGCTGACTGCTATCTGCAGTTCAAATCTTACCGGCTCAAGGTTGACTAAGCCTTCCATTCTTACAAGGTGGGTAAAATGAGGATCCAGATTGTTGGTGCAATATGCTGACTCTGTAAATTCCTTAGAGAGGGCTGTAAAAGCACTATGAAGTGGTATATAAGTCTAAATGCTATTGATAATGCTATGCATTATCATTTGAGTAAGCCCTCCCAATCAAGTGTGATCCAAACTGTACTGGGATTCACTCTTCAGTCTCAAGTGTTCAAATGTCTAGGACCCAGCGCTGCTAACCTTGTTTTATAGTATGTCAAAGCAGAAGAATAGGTATATAAATCATTTCTGTCTTTTCTCCCATGCAAAAAAATAATCCCAGAACAGGTCACAACTCTGAGATAATTCTTATCCTCAGGTTTACACTCAAAAGGAAGCACGACAGGGAAAGAAGCCGAAAGTACAATGGTACCAGCTTACTGTGTTATTTTTACTTACTATGAGGATGGCTACAAAACAAGCCAATGTTGTATTCCAGTCTCCACTAGCAGTGGCAGCTGCTTTACCAACAAGCACACTATAGAATATAAAGTCTCCTAGACCCAGCTTGACTCCTCCTATTAGAAGTAAAAATAATTCCATGAGATAGCTGCATCTGTTGTCCAACATATAATTTAAATTAGGTTTAGCAAACATGACATTTATGAACATCATGGGGCTATCAGAAACTTTCCTTTGTATACCAAATTTTCTGACTTTTAAAAATAATAACTTTTTTATTTTTATAGGTGCTGATTACCACCTGTAAATATCTACATGGCATAGAATCAGGGTCTTTGTGGGACCAAGTGTCCCCCATTGTTTCTTCCCACCCACCAAGTCTAGCAGAAAGGACATGCACTGTGTTTCCTCCACCAAATAATGCCATTTTCTTGGGCCCTGGAGACATGTTTTCTCTGTGCTGCCCCCAGCTTGTAGAAAACCATCACCCAGACTCTGAAGACCCCAACATTTTTAGTCTTTCCATAAGGCTCTGAAGACCTGGCTGTTCCTCCAGAATTTTGTCCAGGAACTTGAACAATATCTGTGGGGTTCTCGGTGCTCTCTGAGCTTAGTTGTTTTCTTGCAGACATTTCATTATCCAGCCAGGTAACATAATCAGTGTTAAAAGTGAGTGGTGTTGGATCTCTTGTTGGGAAACTATGATCATCATTCTAGACCAAGCTAAGTCCAAAAATGTTAGGGAAGTCTGGAACTTAGGCAAATCAGCCATCAACAAGCACAAACAACATCTACATTCAAAAGGGACAAACAAAATGCTAAAAAGGAAACAAAAAAGTCAAAACACCTCCTTGTCAGCAATCAACATCCAAATTAGCAAAGACTATCACCAAGATTAACACTAGACCAACAATCAAGTAGTAAACAATTCCCTAATCAAAGAACCATTCAGACAAACAATCACACAGTAAACTAATCAAGGAATCACCAAGAACACTCCCACCAATGCTGACTTGTAACATAGAGCAAACCACACTCTGTTGTAGCACTGATGGTGTTATCTAGTTGGATAATGAAACGTCTGCAAGAAACCCAAGCTCGAAGAGTCCCAAATGGACTCCAGTTCAACCCTGATTTATAAATATTTCTTCCCTTGGTAGGCAATATCTATTTGTGATGTGATTTTATTTGGGAATTATGTAACCAGGACCTCATGAATTTATACAGTTATATTGTTAAAATAGTGCATTATACTATTTTAATGTTTGCATGTTATCCAGAGTCATTGCTATGAGATGAGTGGCTCTATAAATCATTTAAATAAAATAAATAAATATATTTGCATCAATCTGTTTTGGTCTTAAGGCTCTCTTTGGATTTGATACAGAGTGCCTAAAATACTAGCTTGCCTCCTCAAAAATGGGTGTTTTGTGACCTCTATACTCATCGTTGTGGCCAAGTGTACTCACTAGCAGATCTTAAGATTTAAATGAGTCCTCATCCCAAAAAGATTATATACCCCATGTTACAAAGTAATATTTTAGTTATTTCCTACATGCAGAATAGCATTTCTTTGTGGCCCTCATTTAAGACCACCAAGACATATGAAATGGCCAACATTTGATTTCTACCTTAATGTAAGGAAGCACCCAATGTTCCTGCATTTTGTAATGAAGAAAACAACTATCCAATAGCAAAATGACTCTTAGCTGTACAAATCATTGTTATACTTCTTTTAAAGACAGTTGCTCCTATTTTAAAGGATTAATAACAGTTAATTTTTACTTTGCTTAAGTGACAACAGCTTACTTTCTTCCTCCTCCTGGCTTTCCTCAAAGTTGCGGGCAATTTGACCAAGTTGTTGGCCAGTTTGATCAATAGTTGAGTTTCTCATTTCTGGAACTTCAGGCTCAGCATATGAAGAATTGTCATGGGCCTCTGCTTCTTCAGCCAATTTGACGCATAACAATGAGAGAAAGACAAGCCCAAACAAGAAAAATCAATGTATTACAGGTAAAATTTAAGAAAAAAATTGTTAGAATAAAAGTTCCCTCTTGTTGTAACAAGATTGTGCAATAATAATGATTTACCCCAGTTGTCACGGAGAAGATGACTGATTTGTTCTCTGTTGACACAGAGCTAGGGTGTAGAATTTATAGTTTTCCTAATGTTGTTTACAAGGTTCATAAATTCATACGACTGGTTATGCTGGATCTGAATCTTACAATCAACCTACTCTCAAATTTGAAAAAAAAAAACCTTTTTTCAGATCCTGAAAAAATTGTCAAAGGATTCAGAACCATTCTTCAGTCAGTAATTCAATTAACTCTTTCAATGCAGAGATTTCTAATGCAGTTCCCATACAAGTCTCATGGAAACTTCCCTTTATAATAGCTTGCAATAAGCAAGAAATCCAGTGAATACAATGCATTGCAGATTCCATTTAAATTCTATTTAACAACAAAAGAATGACCCTTGTTGCATCAAGTGTATCAATTACCTGGATCCCGTATCTCCTGAGAAGACCTTCTTTGTGCATTGTCTGGCTTTGCCATTCCTATTGTCCACATCATAGCAGCTGAAAGAAAGAGCAAACAATATACAATTTATTATTATTATTATTTATTATTTATTAAATTTATATACCGCCCTATTCCCGAAGGACTCAGGGCGGTGAACAGTTAAACGATAAATACAGATATTTAAAAAACAGTTAAAATACAGTTAAATAATTTGGCCTAGAAATAGAATTAAATTAAAACATCTCAAATTTATAGGGCAGATTCAATTTAAAAATTTAAAAGCAGTTTTATAAAGAGGTTAGGCCAGGCCAGCCTGTTGGAATAGAAATGTTTTGAGGGCATGGCAGAAAGCGCGAAGATCCGGGATTGTCCCTATCTCCGGGGGCAGCTCGTTCCAGATGGCGGGTGCTCCCACAGAGAAGGCTCTCCCCCTGGGGGCCGCCAGTCGACATTGTTTGACCGACGGCACCCTGAGAAGCTCCTCTCTATGGAAGCATACTGGTCGGTGGGAGTGTTATGTATTATCTTATGAAACAAGACTGATGGATTGTTCAAAGTTACAAAGTACAGTATAATCAAAAGCCCACCCTACATTTCTCAATTATCATATATTAAGAAAATGGGTCAATGCTACAGATACTTGCAGTTGCTTATCAGTACACAACTTAACAGTATTCCCCAAAATATTTTTTTTCAAAAGGCAACTGGATTGTCTTGATTTTTTTTTTATTTGAAATGTTTAGCTTCTCATCCTAGAAGCTTCTTCAGTTCAGTTCAGTTCTTCAGAACTAAAGAAACTGCTTGATGAGAAGGGAAACATTTTCAAAGAAAAAATCCCAAGAAAGTACAGTTGCCTTTTGAAAAAAAGCATATTTGGGACAACCATGAACTGAATGATCCATAGATGCTTAACAGTACTATTAAGTTGCAGATAAGGTCTATGTTATTTTCATTTAAATTATTTCATAATTTGTTTTATAGGCAAAAGCAAGGAACAAAGAGATGGGAGAAGTACACAAATTCACACAAACAAATATTTTGGACTTAAAAAATCCTGAAAAAAAACCCTTCAGACCCAGGAGGCAAAATCAGGTTACTCTCCCTTTTGGACAACCAAATCAGATATGACTCCAGATATCAATTAATCTGATTCCCAGTGGAATGCTGAGATAATCAGGAAGTTTAATTTTGTATCTATTTCCACGATCTGGGAATATCCAACAATATCTCTGTATAGGAGAGAATCAACAGAGAATTTGAATTTTCCTTCGTTTTCATTCTGAGATAATATTTTCAATTAACAAGGCATCACTAGTTGCTACAACAGGGGTAATTCTATAAAGGCCAGTCACACAAAAGAAGCCTGTATTTTACTCACAGGAATAAATAAGTGCAGGAAATATTGGCTCATTTCTCTCTTGTGCTGTTTCCACCAACATTCGGAGAGGTCCCTTTGGACATAAAACTGCTATCAAGTCTGTGAACAGGAAAAAAATGTCAATTTAATTCCAAGTAGCATTCTGAACATCTAATTTTCCTGCTGATACATGGCAGGAAGTTCTTTCACACTTCTCTCAAAAGGTACTTATGGCTTTACTAGATCATAATAATAGTAGTAAAATAGAGTACAATATACAAAGAAAGCATTCTGAATTTTGGAGAACTTCCTTTTCGAAATGAGAGAGGAGATAAATGCAATTTCAGAACCAGGGAAAGAGGAATTCAGGGAATAAAACACCCATATAACCAATTCCAGGGAAATAAAACCACCAAACTTTATATGGCACACAGAATCTAATCCTTCTTGACAAATGCAGTCCAACCTTACCATTAGGCAAAGCAAGGTAACGGACTTATGAATTAATTTTGATACCACTGAAAAGATGGCAAACAATCTCTTACTTCATTTATATCCAGCTGCAAATTCTTCTCAGTCTCTTAATTACCCCTCCTTTGCAATGAAAATATTGTGAAGAAATGTAGCCAATATAATAATTGAAAGAGCAAAAGAGACAACTGGAAAGAAACTAAGAACTGGATATTTAAATAGAAACATATTCTTAGACTGCACAGGATTAGTTTTGAGAAGCATTTTTTGTATATAGGTAGTTCTCAACCACAATTGAATTCAAAAATTCTGTTACTGAGACATTTGTTAAGTGAGTTTTGCCCCATTTCATGACCTTTCTTGCCACAGTTAAGTGAATCACTGCAGCTGATAACTTACTAATCTGGTTGCTAAGTGAATCGGGCTTCCCCATTGACTTTGCTTGCCAAAAGGTTGCAAAAGGTGATCAGATGATGTTGGGACACAGCAATGGTCATAAGTGTGAACCAGATGCCAAGCACCTGAATTTTGATCATATGACATGGGGATGCTACAAAGATTATAACTGAAAAATTACCATAAGTCACTTTTTTCAGTGCAGTTGTAACTTTGAACTGTCACTAAATGAACTATTGTAAGTTGATGACCATCTATAGTCATGATGGTGAACCTATGGCATACGTGCCACATGTGGCATGCAGAGCCATATCTTCGGACACGCAAGCCCTTGCTCTAGCTCAGCTCCAGCGCTCTGGCCAGCTGATTTTCGGCTGGCCCCGCCCACACCTCCTCTCCCAGGAGTCTCCACGTGGCCTGTTTTGGATGCCAGGTAAGTACAGAGCCCGCACGGAGGCTCTGGGAGGCCATTTCCGGCCTCCAGAGGGATGGGAGAGGCAGTTTTCGCCCTCCCCAGGCTCTAGGAAAGCTTCCGAAACCTGGGGAGGGCAAAAAAAGGTTCTAGCGGGCCCATCAAAAATTGGGAAATGGGCCATTTCTGACCTTCAGAGAGCCTCAAGGAGCTGTGGGAGGCCGTTTTCACCCTCCCCAGCCTCCAGGAAAGCTTCTGGAACCTGGGGAGGGCGAAAACCGGGCCTACCGGAAGTCAGGAAATGGGCTGTTTCCGGCCTCTGCGGGTGGGTGGGGGAGGCCGTTTTCACCCTCTGGAGGCTTCAGTTAGGCCTGCTAGGCCCAAAACAGGGTGCAGAAGGGCTCATGCGCGCATGCGCAGAGGAGCATGGGGGGGCACACGCACCTGTGCAGGGGGGGCAGGGCGCAGGGCGCAGGGAGGCATTGAATTATGGGTGTGGGCTCACACACTCCCGTGTTCCCCTCTGCTTTTGGCACGTGACGGCAAAAAGGTTAGCCATCACTGATCTATAGTACTTAAAATTGGCCACAGTCTTTTAACATGTATTTTAGAACAATTATTGGATTATTTTTAAAAATCCCTTTAAAGATTTGCTTTGATTGTTGTTTCAATGCCACATTCCAATGTCATAATGAATAATGATTATAATCAGTTACCACAGTTTGTTCTTCTTGTGTCTACATGGGGCTCCACAGAACAGTTAGAATACTTCTACTCCCATTTTTGACAAACTATGGCTTGTCAGGTTTGGAAAGCATTAGTGGCTATCATCAGAGTGGAGCTTCCAATCACATTAGAGTAATATGCAAACCCAGCCTGGAGAAGACCATAATAAATCAAGGTTTATTGCAATATTTGAATGCAACTTTCTGAATACAGGTTTCAAGCTGAAATAATCTCTCTGAGGTGAAATGCAAAGATTTAATATTTATCATTATTTATGATTTCTAGGATATGGCATTAACTTGGTTTAGTCTCCTCACAAAAGGCACACTCAGTCTGCAGAGCAGGATCATCTTACAAATCGTTCTGTGGTAAACATACCATAAACAGAGATGCCTCCCAGGATGACCCAAGCTGACCACTCTGGCAAGTACTTAATGAAAACTAAAGCCATCAAGGCACTGATCATAATGAGATAGGCTTGCTGAAGTTTCAAAGGCCCCTTCCAGTGGATGCAAATCATCCCAACTGCTCCAAAATTCCAGATGACAAAGAACAGGGTAGGGTAATCCATAGCCACGTTGTAGGTCTTGAGTACTTCGCTGTCAGACAAAAAACAACAACCAAAAAGTAATTCGCTGCCATGATGTAGTAACTTGTTAACTAACACAAGGTGATCCTGCACTATATAGGAGAGAGGAAGAATAGGGAAGTTGTAGATGTATGATCAAAATCATGTGCTGTATAACTGAGCTTCCAAGGCTCATGGGATCAAAATAGGATCAAAATACCTGATCCCATGTCACATTACAATATGTGTCCATCTAGCCAAGCAGATACTAATCTAATCACAGCTCTTTGGGATCAGCATAATTTTGTCCCAGTAAGTTATTATGTGATGTCAAAGAGAAGACAACAATCACATTAGAGATATTCTACAACTACTTAACCAATAAGCCATTGTCCCCGCTACAGATCCCTTGGAGGTGGGTGGGAAAGCTGATATTTTAATTCAGAATACAAAATATATATGGACCAACTAGATTAGGAAGGGGATATTACACAATAACTAACTCAACCTAATTTTAAAAGCTAACAAATAGAAGCAAGAGCCATCTAGTCTTGTCTATCATAAATACATTCCAAATGCTATCTGAAATTTTGCTAACACAGTCAACCTAGGTTTCACACAATTATACAAATACCATTTAATGACCTGGCATAGTTACTAAGCAGTGACTGCTTTATCAGACTATAAGAAATATGAGAATGAAAGCAAAGCTCCAACAAACTATTCCCCTTCTTTAACCATATAAAGATGCTCATTATTTAAGAATGAACATTCATCTTTAAGGAACTTGCTTTTTTCCTCTTCCCTGCTCATGCTATTCTCTTTTTGTGTCATCTTGTTTCATCTTTTTTTGCTGATCATATATGTTTTCCTGTTATTCGTCAAAAATCTGAAGGAAAAACCCTTGCAAATCATTTAGCAATCCCTCATTAGGATCTACACTAACCTGCGTCTATCCTTGTTTAAAGCAATACTAAGTGATTTAGGATTCACAGTTCTCACTTACCCAAGGTAGATGTAAGTGAAGAGAAACAAAAGCATCAGCGATGAGAGAATCAGCCACCCGTGAATGAACTGCAAAAGATGACAATGTGCTATTTAGGTATCTTTCTTGCACATTCCAAAGATGACTACATTGACCTGGTTTTGCTTATAAGTCTCTCTTCAATTCACTTCCTAGGTAAGAGAGCCTTCCCAGCACATGCTAGCATACCTGGGGAGGGGGGGGGGGAGGGTTTCCTTAGGAAGACAAAGACGAGTTAAGAAGACCTCTAACTCTAAATGAAAGTAAAAAAATTCATAGGAAGTTAGAAAAAAAAGTTTTCACTGTAAAATCCCAAGAGTTTTTCAAGGAAAAATTACTTCCAAGGGACTATGTAATTTCTGTGCAGCTCTGACAAGAGTAAAAAGCTTGATTTCCCCTTCATTTATTTTGCCACCTTTAAAGTTTTCAGGGGTGTCAAACTTAAGGCTTGCGGGCCAGATCCAAGGGGTCATTAAATCTGGCCCACGGGGCTGGCCTGCAAATAGCAAAGGATTGGCCTGCGGTGCCTCTGGCAGCCAAAATGGGGCATGGGGTGGCCGTGCACAGCCCCCCCCCCCGGCACCCATTTTGGCCAGCAGGGTGCTGCAGAAGCTGCCAGGCTGAAAACAGGGTGTGGGGGGCCGCCGTGTGCATTCCCCCGTGCTCCACTTTGGCTGGCAGGGTGCTACAGGAGACATCTCTCCCGTTTCCCACCACCACCAGCCCGCGGAGAACTACAATGCTGATCCGGCCCTTGAAGAAATCCAGTTTGTCCCCCATGATATAGAACATATAGAGGAGAGGAACCCCTTTAATGTGTAAAGATAACTCTATAGAAAGATCTTACTTCTTTACCAACAGTTTGAACAATTTAAAATATTGAAAAATAACACTGAGGTTCTTCTAAATCCTGCAAAATTCTTTAAAATATTACTTTTCTGCAATCAACGTTTTTTAAAAGGTGTGACAACAACACTTCTAAATGTTTCCAATCCATGCAAAAATGCAGATGAATTGCCTAAAACGACGTTGCAAATGTATACCATAAGAATCACTGAAGATCATGCCTAAAGAATGCTGATCGCCATGGAGTGAAAGTATCTGACAGAATTAATTAAAAGGCTTTTATAATTTGAGGCCCTTGACTAACATATTCAAATCCTTGCCTTATAGCAACGATATTTGTACAGCAAAACCAAAAAGATGGTCATCACTAGAATAACACTGATCATGATGATGGTATTCAACACAGAGCTCAGGAGACGCTGGCCCACATAGGGGGTATCTTCACTGAAGGGGGTATAAATCCTGAAAGAAAAGGCAAAATATCTTAATAGAAGAAGCTGACTGACTACCAAGACAAAACCCAATACCTCCAAAATATATGTATTACAAAATGCCAATCTTTAGCTCAAACACAGAGGCAATAGAAACAAGACATTTATAAATCAGGCAAGGTAGCTTTTGAATTTACCATATCTTTAGCTACATACCATCCCCCAATCAAGATATTCTGGATTTCCACTCATTAATTTTTATCCAGGATGGCCAAAGGGATTTGAACACCAAAACATCTGAATGATTCCAGGTTGAAAAAAATTAAGCAACTTGTTATGCGCAGATTGTGGAAATATTATTGAAGTACAGGAATTTTCAACTTGTGAAATCCAGTAGTGTTTATATTTATATATATATCTGATTTCATGTGGACTTACAAGAACACAGCATACATTAAAAAAAAATTAAGACTCCTGGATGTCTCCATGCTTTACCACAAATTTACTATTTCTGCTTAGGAATTATGGGAGTTTGCAATCCAACCCCCTCCCCCCCCCAACTAAATAGAAAATAATCTTAATGTAAATATTGCATTCATTGTCTATGGAGATTCTCAGTCATCCAGGTCATAGTTGTCTCAAAAGTGCTTTTTCAAGAGGCAACTGGACTTTGTTTTTCTTTGAAGATGGTTCGCTTCTCATCCAAGAAGCTTCTGCTTCCTCAGAGTTGAAGAAGCTTCTTGGATGAGAAGTGAAATGTCTTCAAAGAAAAACAAAGATAGTCCAGTTGCCTCTTGAAAAAGCACTTTTGGGACAATGCATTCATTATTTTAGAGTCTGTGTGGAATCACTTACAGTTGCCCATTCTTCTCTGTGTAGAAACGGACTGACTTAATGGTTGCAACAACTACAACCATGCACAGTGTTACAGGCACAAACAGCATAATCACATGCTTTGCTCCATATTTTAAGGTCAACTCTTCTTCTTCATTATCCAGCACAATATGTCCTTTTGCTGCTCTTTCTGGATCAGGCCCATGTCCCTCCGCTTTATTAGAGCTGCTAGTGCTGCCAGTACATCTATTCTGCAATAACAATAAACAGAAAGAGTTAGCAACCGTTGTATAGATCTACTTTCCCAACAGAGTTCTTTCTGGACTGCTTAATGCCTTCAAAAGGCATCTTGCCAAAAGGGTCATTTCAGACATCTAGAAACTGAGAAGACAAAAACATTGTAGGAAACTGAGGAATAAAAGAAAATTATTCAGGAAGTTGCTGTTTTCAGTGGTTAAGGAACATGCCCAGCAACCATAATGCCTCAGCTGACATAAATGTGACAGAAGGATGCACAAAATAATCCAATTCAATGCTACCTTCTTTCCCCATCCTTTATCCCCACGATCAAATTCTGAAAATACAATATGGATCCTCACAATTACATGATTGTCCTTACTAACTGCTAAAATCTGCCAACTTCTGTCATGACAAGAGTCAACTTCTGTAAAAACAAGACCCTATAGTAATTATATAGAATCTATATAGATATAGTTACTATATAGAATATATAGTGTCTATAGCCAGTTAATCTAAGGCAGGACTAGAACTCATGGTCTCATAACCATGAGTTCTAGTCCTGCCTTAGGCACAAAGCCAGCTTGGTGGCCTTGGGCCAGCCACTTTCTGTCAGCCAAGGAAGGAGACAATGGCAAATCACATCTGAAAAACCTTGAGAAGAAAATTGAAGGAAAATTTACAAGAAAAGTCCAGGCAGTCTCAAAAAAATCAGGCACAATTAAATGAAAGGGAAAAAAAAGAGAACACAATCGATGGCACACAGATATGCTTCCTCAATGAGAGCATATCTTCACTTGTGCAGTCTTGCCATGTGAGGCTATGGTAGGAGGGAGGGTTTTTGATTTATCAATCACTAGCTGACTTTAAAAATGAATGTGAAGTCCTGGTATGAGAAGGTGGCTCAGGCTCAAATACTTTAACACAGCCAGCCCAATGCTTTGGATGCCAACTCCATACCCCCAACCAGGATGGGTAATAGTCCTACTTGGTTAGTACATAGTCCAATATATCTGTGATGGGGGAACAGTGGGAACACTATCCTAATGTACTTGAACATCTGAAACTGCCAGTCTAGCCCTTTGAAAGATACAAAAGAAGGACTCACAGAAATGATCTCACAGAGAGAACAGGATCACCATTATATACTATAACTGGATGCTACTCAGACAAAGGAGCAGATTTGTTTTCTGTTAGCGCGTGGAAGACAAATCTGATTCTAACTAAATTTAGACGTTTCCTGATAGTACAGTTCAGCATTAGAACTGCCTTGGGATATAGTGAATTTTCTTTTGCTTGACCTATTTAAGTAGAGTTTGAATAGCCATCAGTCAAGGACATTGTAATAGGTACTGCATTGCGCAGGAAGTAATGTACATTAGGGACTTTTTTCAGGGCCCAGACAAAACCTGATTTCATATAAATGCAATTAAACTAATTTTTATTCATTAAATACAATGAATTTATATTTACTGAGGGAAATATCTCATATGGTATGTATTAATGATAATGTATTAATGATTTTAGACTCTTTCCATCCTAAAGATTATTGAGCAACAGCTTTTGGAGGCAATATAGCCCTAAAGTGACTAAGTGACTTCTATAATCCCTGCCAATTCTAAGCAAAGCTGCACATTCTTTTCCAAAGACTCCTACCCTGTGGGAAAGCGTTTCTATAGCTTCAGGTTCTTGTGCTCCATCATGATATGAAGGCAGAAGGGGGCTTTCAGCTGACATCAGTGATGTCCTTTCATTGCAAGGTTCCTCTTCACTGTCAGAATTGTTCATGAAGGCGATCATGCTTCCTTCTTCATGGAGAATCTTAATCACACTTCAGACACTGCAGAAATAAGTAATGTAGTAATGTAAATGTAATGTAATGTAAAAGCAAAACAAAATAATTATAAAATTAATGTAATGTAAAAGCAAAACAGAATAATTACAAAATTAAAGATCCTTTAACAAGGTAGCTTCCAAAACTGATTATTTTTTTTCTGAGATAACCAGTATTCCAGAACTATTAAAAAATACTTCACCTTTATTTAAAGTTGCTTTTTTTTATGCTATGGCGTGTGGTTTTTTTAAAAAATGTATTGGAATTTAATTTATAAAAGGCTAATACTGTTTTTCTAGGCCGCTCAAAACCAATGCCTTCTAGCTGATTTAGGTTACATTTTGGGTAATCCCAACCACTTATTTAATTGCCACTAAATTTGAAGAGCATCCGTGTCAGCTTTGGAAATCATATTAGCACCAGAAGCTTCCACGCTGCCAACTTCTTGCACTTGGGAAAGTAGGAGGGGGGATTCAGGAGAGTGATTGTAGTTAGACATAATAGCATTCTTCCCTTTGGTCAAGGTCATGATGTATATGCATCTAGAAAAGGAGTGGTTGCAGGGATGGCTCAAGTTGGGATGGATGATGATTGGGCCATGTGACAGACTGATGGGTGCAGGAGCTGGATTTGGGGTTTTGATTTACTGAGGGAAAACCCAGAACTCTCAGATTCAGGTTTTCCCAAATGTGCCAGTATACCTACTCTAATAAATGGAAATTTGAGAAATGCTTGCCTTGGAGTTTTTAATTGGAATGGGGCTTTCTGGAACGCTGACAATCAGGTTGGGAAAGGTTATTGTTGTGTACCAATTCTACCCAACAGAGAAACAGGTTTAAATGCCGTATGTTACTAATAACAGATCTTTATCATCCAGTCGTCTAGTCACAGTCTCCCCCCACAAAAGTGAAAGATGCAATGTATTTCTTTTTCATCTATACTACAAAAACTCAGCTGTTTGTTTGAAACCTTCAATTGGACAAAGTGGTGCATCATAGAGCAACAAATTTTGAATCAATGTTCCTCAAATAGGCTAACTTAAAGAATGCATCCAAAATCCAGGACCCATTACCTCCCTTGGGATTGAAATTTGGTAAAGTTATGGCCACTTTAGCACTGTTGCCCTTAGCCACAGTGACCAATATTTCTAATGCTCCCTGCCAGCTTCCCACAAAGGTAATCAATGGGAAAGACAGCAGGAAATCAGAAGCTGTTGCTGCTTCCGTAGCTTTTCTGCATGGTCATTCGGTTTCTGTTTAGGTACAGAAGTGTCTCTGAAACGACGACCCAATAGTTCATGAGTTTTCTAGTTACTCCTAAATACAGTATACTGCATGCACAGTTCATGCAAAATTGCATTCTTTTAAGACATTCTTTTCATGGTGCATTTTCCCTTTCTCCTTCTGAGTTACCGTATGTGAAATTTATACATCATGAATGATACATATTAACGTATTAACTGAGCCATGTGGCACAGTGTTTAGAATGTAATACTGCAGGCTAACTCACTGCTCACTCCAGGAGTTTGATTCTGAATGGCTCAAGGCTGACTCAGCCTTCTATCCTTCCAAGGTCGATAAAATGAGGACCCAGATTGTTGGGAGCAATTTACTGATTCTGTAAACCCCTTAGAGAGGGCTGTAAAGCACTATTAAGCAATATATAAGTCTAAGCGCTATTGCTATTGCTATTAATATCAAAAAAGACCCTCAAATGTGAAGAGCAAAGCAGGAAAAAATTACCATGTATGCAGTCATACAAAACTACTGAGAAAAATCTGTTTTTGCTGTTCTACATTGTCCATAAATATTGCCAATATATTGCAATGGAGTTTGAACAGGACAAATGTGCCATCCTCACATAAGAGAAAAATAGTGAATATTGAAGGAATCAAGATGCCCTATGGAAATAACATCAAGAGTCTGGATAAAGATTATCATTACAGGGCCTTGGTGGCGCAGCAGATTAAAGTACTGTTAAGTAACACCAGCTGCCTGCAATTACTTCAAGTTCGAATCTCACCAGGCTCAAGGTTGACTCAGCCTTTCATCCTTTCGAGGTAGGTAAAATGAGGACCCGGATTGTGGGGGCAATAAGCTGACTTTGTATAAAAAAGAAAACTGCTTGGGGGGGGGCCGAAAGCCCTACTAAGCAGGTATGTACAAAAGTATGAAGGCTATTGCTTAATGCATTGTAAGCCGCCCTGAGTCTCCAGAGAAGGGCGGCATATAAATCAAACCAATAAATAAATACAAATACCTGGGCATCCTTCAGGCTGACAACATCAAGCAGACAGAAGTCAGGAAGAAGGTTAGAAGTGAATACATCTGAGAGTGTAGAAGTCCAAACTCAGTGGAGGAAATACCCTCAAGGCAATTAATACTTGGCTAATTCCAGTCATTACATACACAGTTGGAATAGTGGCCTGGATTCAAGCAGAATGAAAAGCTCTGGATAGGAAGATCAGGAAAATAATGATAATGAATCATGCCCTTCATCCTCGTAGCAATGTTGTCAGAAAAGGAAAATAGCTGGACATGAAAAGTTGTAAGTACACAGACAGTTGGGGGGGGGAGGGCATTGGAAGAGTGTCTGAAAGACAGTGGAAAGAGACCAAACTGGTCTACAAGAAAGGCCAAATGAAGAGTAGAAAAGAGACCTGGCAGGCAAAGTATTACATGGCCAGTACAGGAAAAAAAAATAGCAGGCAAAGCAAATAACAAAAAGACTAAGAGCAGGAAAATTGAAGAAAGAAGGAAGGCTAATTCCAGTTCCTTAAAAAAAAATTGTTCCTTAAAAACAAATACATATATAGCCAGAATTGAAAAAAACAGGAGACAGCAAATGCCAACTCTGAAAAGAATATGAAGAAACAGTGGAGCACTTTGTTAACTGTTGCAAGAAGATTCCACAGACTACCTACAAGTAACAGAATGATAAAGTAGCAATAATGGTTCATTGGAATATCTGCAAGAAATACCACTAGCACTACTTGAATGTTGACATTAATAAAAATCATTATCAGTTAATTGCATAAAAAAACTTTTGCTTGGAATAGCTTACATTACATTCTATGACAATGCCACATCTTCATAAACAACTTACTGTAGATAAAGGGATGACACATAGTCAGGGGAAATTGCTAACACTTCAGAAGATAGACTCAAGAGTCAGAAAGTTCTTGACAGACTTAAGCATGGGTCCCTAGCCAACTAGATGCAGTTCAGTGGCAAAAAAAGAAAAGTCCTGTGCTTAGATAGAAAAAGTCAGGTAGACAGGTACAGGATAGGCTCAACAGTAGTGCCTATGAGAGAATTCAAGGTGTCCTGGTGGACCACTGCTTAAAGATGAATCAGTAGCCAACTCTGCATCAACAGAGGTTAGTATCAAGATCAAGAGAGGTATAGTACCACTCTATACCAGACCAGTGAGGCCATATTTGGAATACCATGTCCAGTTCTGGTCACCACAATACAAAAATAGATGCCGATGTCCTACAAAGATTACAGAGAAGAGCAACAAAGATGATAAGATGTCTGGAAGCTAAAACCCATGAAGAACAGCTGAAGAAATTAGGAGTCTTGGTGGAGCAACGGACTAAAGAACTGTTAACTAGCACTTAGCTGCCAGCTACCTGCAATTATTGCAAGTTCAAATCTCACCAGGCTCAAGGTTGACTCAGCCTTCCATCCTTCCGAGGTAGGTAAAATGAGGACCCGGATTGTGGGGGCAATAAGCTGACTTTGTATAAAAAAGAACACCGATTTTTTTGGGGGGGGGGCAAAGCCCCACTAAGCAGGTATATACAAAAGTAGGAAGGCTATTGCTTAACACATTGTAAGCCGCCCTGAGTCTCCGGAGAAGGGCGGCATATAAATCGAACCAATAAATAAATAAACAATAAATAAATATGTTTAGCTTCATGAAGAGAAGACTTAGATAAGACATGATAGCAGTCCTCTAATACTTGAAAGGCTGCCACAGGGAAGACAGCATTCACTTATTGTCTATAGTATTTGAGGATAGGACAAGAAACAATGGGTGGAAGCTTGTCAGTGGTCCAATCTGGAAATACAGAGGAATTTCCTGACAGCAAGAACTATTACGCAGTGAAACAGCATATTTCCAAGAGTTGTGGGTGTTCCATTGCTGTAGGTTTCAAGAAAAGTTTGTACAATCATTTATCCAAACTGGTAGGAGGACTCCTGCCTTGAGCAAGAAACTGGACTAGATGACCTCAAAGGTCCCTTCCAGCCATATGATTCCACAATTCAAACACCACCAAACAACATCTGCTTATCCCAGGTCTTCAGGAAAAATTCAATAGGTGGATAAAAATGCAAAATCCAGTCTAAATATCTGACTGAATATGCAACCAACAATTATTTTCTGTAGATATTACCTGATTGCAAGAAACTCTGGAAGATGTACATTTAAAAAAAGAATAAAAATAGAAAACAATACTTTTTTTATTGGGGAAAAAAGAAAATATAGCCTAGCTCCAGGTCTGAATTGAAGAATTGTTCATAAGATACAACAGATACCTAGCTCCACCAAAATTCTTGCTTTTTCACCTAGTTCTGGTTAGCAACCCTTGAAATTCTAATAAAAGTAACACAACAGTAAAGTCTGAGTTATATTCATCCTTGGTTTAAATCAGTTGGAAAAACATTATAAATGGGTATTGCCAGAAGCCAAATTACTACTGAAAATATACTGGTCTGATAAGAATAAAATATTACATGAAATTTTTAAAAAAGCATTTAGAGTAAATAGACGTGAGCAGATCTAGTGTATCTATTTAAAAACACAATAGAACTTCTCTGCTTGCAAAGATAAACCACATCCTTTCTCTGTAGAGGTATTTTCCATTGGCTTTAAATTCCAATATACAGGGGGCCTTTTCTGAGCCAAGAACAATGTCAAGCTTGAAAGAAAACTTAAAAATAAAAAAAAACAAAGCAAAACTAAAATGTTAAGACTGCAAATCTTATATTTAATTCATGTTTATTTTAAGTGGAAAGATAAAGCCTAATATCAACACCCAAAGATGAGTATTTGAAAGTAAATATTATTACTTTCAACAAAGCTTACGCCACATTTAGTGCATATAATTAAAGTACCTATGTGGCTTGCAGTCAATGTGCCTGCCAGATTCCTTGTCCCACTTAATTTTGTACTTTTCCAAGAAATGAATCTAGTTAAAATGGGGAACTAATCTGTGGCAAATTTCAGTATTACTATAACCTCATATTAATATGACTTCATACTTTTCTTAAGATTATAGAAATGTTGTTTCCCAATGCTGTTTGAAAATTTACCCAATTCAGAAAAAGCATAACTGTAAGAAACATCCTTCAGAAAAGTAGGCAGAGAAGGTAGCAGATAACATTCTAATTGGTATTTGTTAGCTTATTTCACATATGGCAGACATTTTGTGAATTCAGGCACATTCCAGTAGTCTTTTGTTATTATATCAAAAAACATGTGTCAAAATTCCAAATGTTGCCACTAATCATCAAAGGTTGAAACAACACTATTACACTGGCCTGTAGCCTGAAAAGGCTCCTTCCCATGATTCTGTTAAACAATCTTTCACCAACTCTTCTGCCATTAGAAAACCATACCAGCATAAAGCCTGCTGTTTCCACTGTCAATCTGTATCCTGCTAAAGGAAGTGTCCCACCTAATGATGATGCCCTTATTTATTGTGTGCAGGGCATATTAAGGAAATGGTGGATCCCCTGATTTCGCTTTCCTCTCCTCTCAATAAATGTCACCAATTGGCAGGAAAATATCTACCAATCATTCTCAGTAATCATGAATGAACCTGTTTAGGCATCTTCAAAATTTCCTTAAAGCTTTGTGAAGGTCCAGATAATTGATTCCCAGATTGGAAGAGTAGGCAAAATGCAAAAGCAGATGGGCTACTTCAATCTTTATTATTTATGTGGTGAGTAAAGAGTTGTATTCCCCTCTGCCACAGCTTCCTCTTTTGGATCTATAAACTGTTACGTTTGATTAGGCAGGGGGTGAGACTGCATGGGGTGCACACCCTGGGCCTATCATCAGGCTGTTTTAAACATGGGTTTAGTACTCTCCTGAAAGAACACTGCACTTATGTTTTACAATAACTCAGCTGACCAACCACATGGGAACTATTTCATGGTATCGTAGTCTTCTTGACTTCCAGGGCTTGTCATTTGTTAGTTGGTGTAATTTCTTTTTCAAAATCAGTTCTGTAAGTTTGGGATCAGCTCAGGGATCTACTGGGTCAAGGGGTAGAGGTTTGAAGGACCCAGACACTCATACTACCCAAACCAGAATGGCCCTGGAAGAGAGGAGGCCTGCCTATACTAGCAATAGCAATGTTTTTTCAAACTTGGCAATTTTAAGATATATGAACTTCAGCTCCCAGAATTCCTCAATCACCAATCACACAATTACAAGGAATACCAAATGATATGCCTCAGAATATCTCTTTATTCTCTAACCAAACTAGTTTAAAAACTGATTGCATTTGATCATTGTTTCACATAATACAAGCCCTTTACAGGGATGGCACCTCTGGGAAGGAATATGTGAACATATATTGTATGTGTAACAGAATGGAAACGCATGTATAGAAAACATCGCTGAAAATTCTGCAGGACAATTACAGGACAACAGCAATTAAGCTGGGGTTTTTTTTCCCTTCACATTTCCCAGAATGAAAACCCACCATTTACACACACATCACACACCAAAAGACATCTAGGTATTTTCTCTGTATTTTCTGCTTCTTCAGCCATACAATAATGGAAACAAACTGAAGAAGTTCTAACTGACCTTTTAACATTAAAACTGCTAACTGGGCAGTTATTCACTGGAGGCAGAGGAAGAGAAAGAGGATTTAAAGGCAGCAGAGCGGCTGCCGGCATCACTTTGAGTAAAAGAGGGAATCTGACTACATATTCCCCACATATTTACTTTGAAAGCAGTCCATTCAATTCAGTTCAGAACAGAGCTGGAAGGGACTTTGAGAGGTCTTCTAGTCCAACCCCTTTGCTCAAGCAGGAGACCCTTTACCATTTCAGACAAGTGGCTGTCAATGTTTCTTCTTTAAAAACCTCCAGTGAATAACGCACCCACAACTTTTGAAGGCAAGCTGGTTAATTGTCCTGTTAGGAAGTTTCTCCTTCGTAACAGTGTGAATTGCTTCCAGCCCGAGCCTTCAACGACTGTCACTTCCGAGGGCTTGCAGCCTTAATCTTATCTACTTCCTAAGGAAGGCCCCCATTAGGGATGCTCGCAGGAAGAGCCATTTTCACACCGAAAGCTCCCCCTATCTTCCCGAATGAAGATCCTTTCCTACCGAGATTGTACCGCACGCGCCCGAGAGGCGGCAACTTTGCACCGATTCAGGCAAGATGCCGAAATGCAAAATGTCCCAAGCGAAGGTCTCCCAGAAGCCGGCCCAGGAAGTAGATACCTACGAAAGAGGCCGGGCTGCTTTTTTAACGGAGCGCGCGCCGACAGCCGCTCCTTAAGGATCCCTCACCTGCGTGCTTCGACGCTGCTCGTTGCCCTGGAGCGATCCCGCGGGGTTGCAAAGCCCTGATTATCGGGGTTCGTTGTTTACCAACTCCTCCCTACGGAAACCGCGACAACTTGACGCCCTTCATTAGTTGCAGCACGACCTATTTCGGAAGGGTGAGTTGTGGATGAGCGCAGCGTATTATTGCTCCAGCCGGCTGTCACTCAGGAAAACGCCTCCTTTAAGCGATTCCTCATCCAATGAAGAAGAACGGCCGGCGGAGCAATTTGCCAATGGAGAATGAGCGCTGTCAAGCAGAAGCAAAAAGGGAGAGCGGGGTTAAATCAAGCCGGATTAGTGGCTTGAGGGCTTTTGCTATACGAGCTGCGATGGAGGAGAATCCTTTTTTTTTATGCAGTATTTAAAAAACTGGAAGAATTGCGATGTTCTCCTTGTTCTTATTAAACAGTAGCTTATTATTATGTGTGTAATTTTGAGATTTTATATGTCTATCATCTAACTCAATTATTTGCTTAGAGAAACTCCTTATAACTGACACTAGGGTACCTGTAAATATGACTAATGCGGTGTACAAATATCTAGTAACTAGTATATGTAATATTGTTTGACTGAGCTGAATACTGAAAGGAAAGTAAGGAAATTATCAGTATATAGTTTTTTGTGATGTTATTTTGTTCGGAAGAGTTATGTTTCTTTATTAAGAATCCAAGACCAAAAAAGTTATAGTTGTCCAGCTTGTGTGATTGTGATTCCAAAGCAACATATATCAATATTATTTATTATGTTTTAGCCAAATCATAAACCCTGAAAATAATTACAGGTTGTTGAAGAAAGTTAGCATTTAGCCCTACTCTTTTTCACACTAAATCTACTCAGTTACAGCAAGTTTTTAACTGAGAATGATAAAATGGATTTTTAATTTCACTTCCTTATTTGCCCCAAAATGTAATGTTTTAGCTTTTTGTTTTTCAGGAAAAAAACAATATGGCTGCTTAGAGCTTTTTCTATCTTTAAGAGCTATTTAAAATGTTTACAAGCTTTGCATGCTATTTACTATCACATGTTAAACATCTGACCCTAGAGGAAACTTAATTACTGTTTCTAGTGATTCTGATTTGTATTGCTGAGTATCTTGGGAAAATAGACTGTTGAAGTGAATCCAGAATATTTGATTTAAGATCTTTATTTGCAGAGCAGAGAATATTAAGGAAGGAATGAGGATCTAGTGGCAAGTACAGGAATGTATTTTGCCTTTGTTATATGTTTACTTTTTAAAAATATGCATAGCTTCTACTATGCATATATACAGGTAGTCCTTGATTTACAACCATTCATCTAGTGACTATATGACATTACAATTGCACTAAAAAGGTTACTTATGACCGTTTTTTAATACTTACAACCGTTGCAGCATTCCCAAAGTTACATGATCAAAATTTGGATGTTTGGCAACTGGCATGTATTTATGATAGTTGCAGTGTCCTGGGATCATGTGATCACCTTTTGCAACTTTTTGACAAGCAAAGTCAATGGGAAAATGTTACTAATTTAACAACTGCAGTGATTCACTTAACAACTAGGGCAAGAAAGGTCATAAAATGGGCAAAACTCAGCAACTGTTATGAGCTCAAGACAAATTCCTTGTGTGTCCAATCATACTTGGCCAATAAAGAATTCTATTCTATCCTATTCTATTCTTCTCAGATTCCAAGCGGCTTGCTTCTGAACTTCATCACCATTCTGTAAAGTTCTGCTATATAGTTCAGATGGGCATCACAGATTGGACCAAACTAAAAAAAAAAGATCATTTGGTTTTAACTTAGTCTGCTGTATCAGTTACTATGATCTGTAAACCATGATTTATGGTTTACTCTATTAGAGTTAAACTGAGAATTGTACAAGAAATTGTGGCTAAGCAAAGCATAGTTATTGGTTTACAACTTAATTAAGGTTGATATCAAAACCTTAGTCTATGATTATATTACAGTAATCTGCCTACTCATTAAAAGCATTCTTAGTGGTGTCAGTTTTTGTACAGGCCTAAAGACCAATTTATTATCAGTAATTTTTCCTTGTATTTAATTAGCTGATGATTTGATTGTTCTGTATGCTAGATTTCAAAGTTATTCGATATTAATGCTTCTATTGGTGGTTTATATTAAGTATAACTGGTTTATTATAGTGCTTTTTGAAAGGAACCTTTAAAATATATACAATTTCCCTCCCCCAAAGTCCCATCACAATAAGGACAAAGAGTATTCATTGGCCATAGAACACAGAGCAATTGTTGGGAAAAAGAATAAAAGGAACTTGCAATGAAGTATTTTGGAAGAGATTATATCTGGCACATGGGAACACTGAATAATACACTAGTATGTTACATTTCATTAAGCTGTTGGATGTCAGACTCTTTGTTGAAGCAGTTCTGAGTTCAGGGAAAATGTAGATTATTGGCCTGAATGAATGGAATGCACATTTCTCTATAATATTTCTAGCAAAAAAAAGTTGGCATATTACTTCCTTATGTGCTAGCTTTTCTGTTGTAGTAGATAATCTTTTCTATGTGAAGTGATATATTTAAAAGTGGTAATCTATTGTAGCCAGTGATGAAATGTAAAATTTGTTACTACCGGTTTTGTAGGCGTGGCTTGGTGACTTTTTTTTTTACTTTTAAAAGCATTTTTCTACAACCTCTTCGGGCGAAGAGGTTGTAAGAAAAAATGCTTTTAAAAGGCTCTGACGATCCCAGCTGAGTTGCCTGATCGTCAGAGGCTTTTGTTTTCTTTTAAAGCATTTTTTTTGCTTTTAAAAGTAAAAAAAAAAGCCTCTGATGATCATTGCCTGCCTGGTCTCAGAGAGCTAAAGGCAGTGTACATTGTACTCCTTCCTCTTTGTGAAGAAGGATGGATTGGGTTAAGATAGTGGCTAGCTTAAAGGCTGAGAATGGACTTGAATTTGTCAGTTCCTGGATATAATGCAGTATCCTAAGCCAGGGCTTCTCAAATTTTGAAGTGTCATGACCACCTATGATTGGTAAATGAATTGTGTGTCTTCCTTCTTCCCATGAATACATTTACTTTATTTGCATTGAGTTTGAGCAGGAACAAACACACATAATGTCATGTGAATCATTGAGTTGGAAGAAGCTCAGAAATCATCTAATCCAACTGTCTGTTTGGTGCAACACAGAACCCTGCAACTTTAGAAAGCTTATTTTCTTTGGAAATAATTATCAAATTTAAAACCATATGGCAAGGATGAGTTTGCTTAGTCTTAATAATTCTTGAATTCTGAATTTTATTTCCAAGAAAGCCATTTTCACTTCTCATTACTTCTTTATTTTTTATTTATAATTGTTTACCTGGACAGAATAGGAACAGTGGTCCAATTGTGATGCACATCCATGCGACTTGAACAGGCAAGGGGAAAAGCTTGTCAAATCACACTCCAAAGTGGATTGATTATTTATTTATTGATTGATTGATTGATTGATTGTATTTATATGCCGCCCTTCTCCCGAAGGACTCAGGGCGGCGAACATAAATTAAGAAACATGTACAATAAAATCCCATTTTAAACCAAATAACTAATTAATAATAAATCATAAAACCCAAAATCAGAGTCAACTTATTTGCTTGAACAGCCAAGTCTTCAGGTCCCGACGGAAGGAGCGGAGATCAGGAGCTGTCCGGAGCTCGGTAGGTAACTCATTCCAGAGTATACCTAGTACAAGGACAACCTTAAATATTCAAAGAGCCATTTGGACTGGGTTTCCCATAGAAAAGAAAACACAGAAAAGAAAGCCACAAAACCTGGGTGGGTGTAGCCAACTCAACATCACTCCCACCCACACATGACACCCCCCCCAACCATGCCTACCCATGTTTTGTGACTCCCTGTGTCTTCTGTGGGAAATGGGTCTCTCTCTCTCCCCCCCTCCCATTTCTGTTTTTCTACCTTTTCCTCTCCCTCTTTTTCTTTTTCTTTCTTTCACTCCCCTTCTCTCTCATTTGTTTCCCTCTCATTCTCTCTCTCCAGCTCTCATTTCTCTCTCCCTCTCTCCTTATCTCTCATTTCTCTCTCTTTCTCCCCCTCTCATTTGTTTTTATCTTTTTCCTCTCTTTCCTTCCTTCCTTCCTTCCTTCCTTCCTTCCTTCCTCTCCCCCTTCTCTCTCATTTGTTTCCCACTTTTTCCTCTCTCATTCTCTCCTTTCAGGTCTCTCTCATTTCTCTCTCCCTCTCCCCCTTCCCTCTCTCATTTGTTTCTCTCTTTTTTCTCTCTCTCATTCTCTGGGCCCACTCCACAGCTGTGGACCTATCCCCCTTTCCATCATACCCTCCTCCCGGATCCCATTCCCATCCCGCCACCCTCGTGTTAGTGAGGTTGGTGTCTGCCACAGCCAGGTTGGCCAGTGTCTCGGGGTGGAGAGTAGGTCATGCAACCGGGTCAGCAGGGAGCCGCAGGAGAGGAGTCAAAGAGCTGCATGTGGCTCGGGAACCTTGGTTTGCCAACACCCGACCTAGTAGCTAGTTCGGCCTTAACCAGTAGCATCAATATGTTGAATTTAATGGTTCTCTGTTCCAATATATTGGAGCACTTATGTTTTTATAAAATGATATTGAGGTCCTTTTGAGGAAGTTGATATATACAAACACCCGCGAAAACCTCAGAAAATATAT